>LOND01002216.1:0-21089 GCA_014220965.1 Paragonimus kellicotti | reverse complement strand
TTTGTGTGCGTTGACGAATGATTCGTTGGTCGTTGAAGGCGCCACTAATCAGAACGCAGCTTCAGTCACAGCACGAGTGTGGGGCACACAGGCAGCCTTGACGCGGATACAGCAGTCCTGCCCATTAATCTTGGGCAAAGTAAACATTTGAAAATATACGAAGAGCCACATACCATTAAATGATTATGCAGACGTTTGAAACTCTGAAATAATTAAGGAAAATAGGGACATTTCCGAACATAGGAAAAATATGAAAGGCCGAAAGTTTTGTGAACCTTTCAAGGGTACCAATACCATCTAATTCCAGAACTTACTATGGAAGACTAGATTTAACTTTGTCCATAACAAGAAGTCTTTGAAGTCCCAAAGTAATGCGAACGACCTTTATGAGGGCATTCCCTACCTCACTGCCCAGCAGTCATCAGTGTCATTCAATGTGCTCTAATGTTATCATAATGATACAAAAAACCATCACAAATTTTGAATACGTGAAGTCATCAGGACATATGTTAATTACGTACGCAAACCAACGATGGGTGTCCATCGAAAGACGGTGGTCCTAAAAGTTGTACACTTTCATTAACATTGGAATGTGACCAGACACTGTGAAATGCAATGTATAAAGATCGTCCAACAGGTAAGTGCACAGATGCAAACTCCGGTGACCCACTCGTTTCATGAGAAATTCACTTGACAGACTTACCCAGAAACAGGTCTGCTACCCAAACCTTGTTAAGATACAGCCCTACTATACCCAGGTAACCTACTACGAGGTTGCACACACATTTCAAGTCAAATCGCTCAGCTCCATCAGCTCAGTCGCTGGACCACCACGATCCATAATCGATGGCGCCTGGACTGTTGACGAATCCGTCAGTAGACTTCTCAGTGGAGAAATGTGAAACAGTTCGTTCCCTTGATCAACTATCATTGTTTTGAAACAGTTGGTTCCCTTGAACAGTTTGAACAAAGCAGTTAGAACACGAAAACTGGTAGATGCAAGCATTTCGTATTGACTCGTCAGTACCAAATTTACAATAACACGGGTGCGTTTTTTATAGCAAACAACTAGAGGGGTGGATAATCAATAAGCGTGTTAGATAGGTCATTAAGTCCAGGGAAGGGTCAAATTCACGAACAGTTGTTTCTGAACACAGAGAGCTGGCTTGAGTCGGTTGATTGCGACTGCTTCGGCAAACCGTAAGAATCTTGGGTTAGAATGACGTAACAGGACTCTGAATGCACAAGATGGATCGATAACGTGACCAGTGATCAGGACGTGTCTGGCGATTGAGGAAACTGGCTGTTTACGTGTTTCAGCAACATTGCCGTTCTCCGATAACACGGACTTCTGAACCCATTTAGGTAAATGTTCCTTCATTCTGGAGCTCAAGCATCTCTCGGTTCTGCCTATGTAACTTTCTCCGCAGTTACATACAAATTGGTAAATACAATGTGAAGTGGCACCGATAGGCTGATCTCTTTGACTGAAGGCACCGGTAACTTCTGAGTCCGAGCGATTACGCGGAGTTCAGCTGCATTGAAAGTTCGCTTAATTGAATTCCTCAACCGTTGTGTTGTTTGGTGCATGATATAATCACCCTTAAAAGGCAGCTCTATGTAGACTTCTTTTTCTCTACAGTGACCACCTCTTCAGATGGTACTTTTTGTTTACTGTGCCTATCTATGAACCTTCTGGGGTAACCATTTGACTGTAGGACAGAAGTAATCAGGTCTAGCTCTTCCGCAAGACTGTCGTGCGTACAGATTCGCCTTGCCCGTGTAAACAGCGTATTCACTAATGTTCGTTTATGTTGGACCGGTGTAAAGCTGCTGAAGTTTAAGTATTGGCCGGACCACGTGGATTTCCTATAGACAGTTCTAATCGAGCCATCTTCTCGACGACTTATGAGTATATCTAGAAACGGCAAACAGTTGTTGACCTCAAATTCACAAGTAACCTTTAGTCAAAATTCTCAGTGTCTGAAGAGTAACCCAGAGCTAGAACTTAGCGTACATCGATTAGTGCAAACAGAGGAGTAAATATATGATATTTCCCCAACGGGACGTGCTATAACGATAATTTTTCATCAGATAATACACAGTGAAAAGCTGCATTTATGAACTAAACAGATTTACGGGTTTGTAAACGTTTATAGAATCTGAGCTATATCGTGTTTTTCAGGTTCTTCCCACTATTTGTGGATTATGACGTGACGTTCGACAACTGTGTTACTAAAATGCCAACTGTTTAGTGACATTTCTCAGTCTTGTGGCGTTGTCAGTGGGGACACATCTACTTCACGTCGATATGTATTTCTTTTCTGTTTAAACCATCACTTGCTATCGTGGTTTATATAGCATGCTACATTATCTAGATGGACGTGGACAGCTCGTTCAAAAACGTTGAGGTGCTGTGTTCTGCAGAAACCCGAAAAAATAGCTTGCTGGCAAGATTAGTTTCCTGTGTGTGTGTGTGTGTGCCAAAAAACGACCGTCGTCGTTTTTGAAGCCACTTGTTCTCTTTCTCAAAACTGGGGCCATGGCCGTCCTCCATCCTTTATTTTCTTCAGCCATGTCAGTGCATCGTATGATGAGTGTCTTGTGGTTGCCAAACTACTGGGACGACAGAGCTTAACGATTTGACGTGAAATGTGTGTGCAGCCTGGATGTAGTAGGCTTGTGCGTTACCAAGATTTGGGTAGGAGGCCTGTTTCTGGGTAATTCTGTCAACTGGATATCTCAGGAAATGAGTTGGTCACTGGAGTTTGCATCCGGGCACATGAATGTTGAACGATCTATGTACACCAGGCCAGCCATGCCGCAACCTCTCCCACTTGTTGCCTTCTTAGCCACTGATGCTCAGAAAGATTTCCCTTCAACCACCTAGAAGCAAACTAAACTACCTTTCACTCAGCGTGCACTGTGTGTAAACAAAATCGGATAGATGACACCCAAAATATCTATAGTCACCTGCGAATGGGGGGACTGAGCCTCTTGCTATCATGCAATCTAACATATATTGCATTAAGTGTTGTTGCGGAGATGTCCTTAATACCACGTTCACAAATCTGACAGGGTTAGCCTAACATAGTACGAGATACTATGGTGACCTGTTCCACGGCGGTTTCGTTGAGGTTGAAGAAAATATTTTCCACCGAACAGTAAACAAGAAACGTAGCCAGCGTGTAATTTTGTGGCACTTTCAATGGAGCCTTTTAGTGACCAGTTAAAGTCAATCTTAATGAAAGGATCGTTTGCTGAAATGAGTTCAGTATGTGACCACATGACCTAGCTTACTCATTTCAGCTGCCTGCAAGCTTACGCCTTCGCTACTCGTCAGACCCACAGTGGTCGCAGGTAAGAAAATCATTCTTGACCCAAGTTCTATGACAGCAACGCGTACCTTCAGTTCTCGGTTCCTTTGTCTCAGTGAGTTCGTGATTAGTTGTCCAATGACAAGACGATGTGCACATAGACAGCGAGTTATTTCCTTCACTCATCCTGCTAGCTCTACATATAGATACATACATCTCTGGTTATCATTGGTTAACATTGAGAAGTCGATACGAAACATCGGCTTCTGATAAGCATCGTCCATACACTGAATTGTTTACTTATCATAGCAACAACAAGGCTGAAAATTAATTTTCGCGTTTCTGAAAATGCCACCAAAAGTTGATAGCATTGATTTCCTTTTTGAAAGTTAGTTTAAAATCCTAGTGAGAAATAAAACTGTTTGTCTCGTTCTCCAGTCATTGCTTCTTCATGTGATGCGCCAGAATCAGTGAAGTTTGGTCTTTGATGTTTTAATTTCATGTCGCTAATTCCTTATTCAACGGGTTGATGGGTAAAGTTTGGACTGTATTCCACGATGCTAGCTTCCGTCTACTACATGAGTTTATCGTTGTTCAGTTGTGTTGCTCAGTTAGATATCTGCTGCTATTCTGGGGTCGTTGAACTTCGGGTACTTATCAGAATGAACTATACAATAATCCCGCACCTCGGGCTTTGTTCAAATGGGCGTCAAACAGTAGACTATCTGAATGACAAGTGTAAAACTGTGTTCACTAAACTATATATTAATGGAAACATAAACTCAGCTTTTTAGACGGTACAGTATGCCTCACAGAAAGCAAATAATGCAAATCCACCTAAAGTTCATAACAGATTTGCCTTTTCATGGAAGACGACATGATGGATCGATTGTTTTAGTCCAATGAACAGGATGCTATGTGTGAAGTGCAAGTATCGTCAAGAAATATGGAATGTTTGGTTTACGGTGAAAAGTTCATCTGTTCTGTCATCTTTATACTGATGATGTGACTACTTGTCTTCAACAAAGCTTTATCAGCATAGGCTACGTGGAGCACAAGATTATTTTCTGTCTTGCCTCTATAGCTTAGCCACTGGTATATTGGCAAAAACAAGGCCACTTTACGTAAGGCTTTCTTTCAATCCACAAATTAAGATACCTACTTTCATCTTAACTGAACTGGTGTATTTCAAAAAAATCGTAAGGGTTCAAATTAAACTTTTTAGCTGTACAATCGGTTTCGGACGGTGACACATATTGAGTACATTCCTTTTAACTCTTTGACTTTGCTATTAACTGTAAACAATGTTTCATACACAATTCAACTCTAGAGTTTTGTACAATCTCAACCGGCAAGTTTATCATTTAATCGGTGTGAGTTTGGACGGCATTTGGTTTAATCATGACCAGCATATACTTTGGGAGAATTTCAAGGAGTCTGCCTTTGAAAATTTGTACGTACGAAGAGTTCAGTATCATTATAAAAATGTTTGCCATTGCTACTGATCAGATTTGCAACAAAGGTAACAAGAAGTCTTAGTTTAAAGAAGCTCTTGAGTGTCACATAGTCTATTTTTAGGAATATCGGATGTTTCAAAGTTATCCTCAATTATCATTGAATAGGCTTTGGTGACATGTACTCCCACGTTCGCATAATACGTCCGATCGGTTGTGAATAAAACGGACTAACATAATGGACCGACGCACCCGTTAATCATTTGCAAGCTTGAGAACTAAAAATCTTGGAATATACGGATAGTTATTTCGGACGATTTTTCTCAGTATCTCACGAAAGGTGAATTAATTAAAAAGTGACTCTTCTCCAGAAATTACAGGAGAGTTAACGCTTCTTGAACTAGTGGAGCACTCAATTCTAATAGTGACGAACTTAGCTAATAAGCAACTTCGTTGAAGTACACATTGTGGATGAAGAAATCCCACTTTTTACGGATGAAAGCGGATTTAGAGAAAAATCCTTCCTAAGAAGTAGGTATTTTGATCGTTACTGTTTTGGATGGTTATGATAGTAATATTTATGTCCTAAACTTTTTGCACATACTTTCCGGACAGCAGAATTAACTGACCTTTGACAAGCGTTTACTAGTCTGAAATCAGTTTAGTTCCCGGAATAGATCAAACTGAACAAAAAGAACCAGATAATTCCCAATGTCCAGACCCCACAGACCACATCTGCATTGTTTACACTAATAGTAAATAACGCATAATCGAAATCAGTACTGCTCGAACTTTCAAGTGGTTTTTGCTTTAGTGTCCACCTCGAAAGCCCTGTTGGCAATTTAGGATAATCCCCTCATCATTTCCAATAACGGTGCTCCCGACGATCGGGTTAATGGGATTATCTTGCAACATCAAACAACGTCAGAAAAAGTGATGGAAACGATTGGAATTTGTACGGCATTATTGACATAGCTGCAAAAAGTGATCTCTTACCTTGACTGTAAATGAATCAGGTAGTCATATTATCCAGCAGAAAAATGTATTCAAAATGTAGCATGCAGAACGGGTTCGCCAGTCAACCGGAAATGAGTTCAATGAAACAATCGGACATAAATGAAGGTCATATCGTGTTGGGCCATATCAAAAAGAAAATTTTACTAGGTAAACTGTAACAATTATAAAAAAAGAATGAAACCGACATTTTGTGAGTGCAGTCACGATATAAAAATAATCATGACTGTTCACTGCACACAGCAAAAGGGAAAATAAAAACAAATCTAGAATCTACT
The DNA here is from genome assembly GCA_014220965.1 of Paragonimus kellicotti. Taxonomy (NCBI): domain Eukaryota; kingdom Metazoa; phylum Platyhelminthes; class Trematoda; order Plagiorchiida; family Troglotrematidae; genus Paragonimus; species Paragonimus kellicotti. Next base: position 15,026 of record LOND01002216.1, on the reverse strand, counting down.
TTCCACAAACAAATTAGACATGCTAAAAGAGATTCAATGTTACGCAACATAGAACGACGAATGTGCCAAACGACCTTCACCAAATCCAACATTCATGCATTCGTTTTAAATATTGATCGCCCGGGTGACCTTCGCTGATCGCCAGACCTTCCTTGTTTAATCGATTCCCCCATTAGCTAATCAGTTTTGTCACCTCATGGACGAATTGAACAACATATCACGACTGCCGTGCACAGTTAGACAAGTCAACACCGTGATCAGTGTGGTTGTATCTTAAAAGTACCAGTTTTCGTTTGAGTCATTCAAACTTCCATACCTGCATATATGCGGCCAGTCTAGTTAGACGACATTAAACGTAATTTTTCTTGCACTAAATCTTCGAAAATCAAACCAGTTTGGCCCAAGTGAACGAACGCACATTTTAAATTTGGCCAAAGTACAGTTCGAGTGTATACGAAACCACTATCACCTTGCGTTGTAAAGATGAGCTCGTGGTCAATGACTTTCTCTCTCTCTTGAATCTCTTCCCAAGTTATCTCCTACTTTTCGGCCCGTAATGATATCGGGACTCACAGCCTGCGTTCCATATTCTAATTAACTGCCGATTTTGTCTTTCAAGTTTGACGTGCCTGATGGAACTGTGCTGAGTCAAGTTACGTGGTTACACGGTAGCTAGTCAAACAAACCGTATTCAATAACGGTAACATGGTTGATCTTCACGGAGACGTAAACAAAAATAACACTGGCACCATGCTTCGTTCGATTTGGATGTATGGATATTCACTCAGTGAACCCATAAATATGCAACAAGTTGTGAAGAGGAGACTGTCTCCCTCTGACGTCAGGTCCAAGATAGCTAGGCGATAGTAACTATCCTTGTGCAGTGTTTTCGTGTAACTAATGCTGTGTCGCCATCTCTATCGTTGCTATCGTTTCACATATCAGTTAACATTCATTATCACTGTGTATCTTCGCTGAAACTGTTGGCGATCACTTTGGCAAAAGCGTATTTTACAGGACTGCGATAATCGATCGGATGTAGATTACACGTGGTCACGTCGACCAACCGTTGCGTAGGCGTGAACAAGAAGGAATGAACGTGTTCCTATTGATTGTTCCTGTTATCCAGTCAGAACAGAAGTGAAGTAACGGGGCGAACGAGCGGCTACATGGGAAATTTCTTTTCTTAAAACCCACCTATATCGAGGCAATCATACTGATGGAATAACTTGTAAAACTCGTCAATACGCCTCTAATTTACAGCCGACATTCACTGTTACCTGGTGTGCGCCAAGGTGTAAGACTATGCGGTTACTTGTGTTTGCAAAGAATATTTTCCTTCGGTTGATATCCCCAGTCGTTTTAGGTGCCTTTAATGATACTCCAAGTATACTGGGTAATGCACCAGCTCACTTTCAACATTCCCACAAGTTCTTCAGATATGCACACAATCTAGCAGCTTGCCAATAAGAGGTGGTTGTCGGACAGAAAGTGAAATATCCGAAATATACGGAGCGAATTTGATGACCTAGATCAGTAGTCTTATTCAGATAACGACTGTGAAATGTCAGCAGCGTGCAGTGATGAAATGTGATTTCACATGAACAATAACTGAGCAGCTAACTCAGGTACAAGTGGTGCTCAACTGATGACTTATGCTGAAAGTGTTTCACTCTAAGGGAATGGGATTATGTGAGCTGGTCAGGAAAAGAACTTTCAACAGTTGATCTAGGACTCCTTTTCCAACTGTCACTTCATGATACCATTTATTCTAGAATGTATGAATGTGCCACTTTTTGACTATTCTTGTTCACCTAAATTCCACGCCTTATTCAACTTTAAAAGGATGCTAGACAAGGGTGAGTGCGTCTATCCCCTAGTTGGTCACCATAACTCAGATTGAAACTATCACGAAGGAAATCCTTGATGTCGTTTGAAAGTGCAGTTCGGCGTAACGATTTCAACACACTTACAATCTACTCCAATCAAAATTAATAGATGCTGAGATGTCAAAGTGGTCATATGGTGATTGATCGAGAAAAAGGGTTTACAAGATTATCTGAGTAGAACCAGGACGATTTCGCTTCTTTGCTCAGTTCAGTAGGCGTACAATAAAATGAAGCTTGGAATAGCTGATTCATCACCACCACCAACAGAACAACTGATAGGAACCAGATTTTAGAAGTGATGATTAGCATTATTGGACACATTGCAGAAGACAGTTGGCGAAGGTTGAAAACAGGAAATACGAGTTTCCGCGCTGGTAGGACACCTGCAGTGAACGTATACACTGCTGCTCCTAGTTTAAAACACAGACAAACGGTATGATCTATAATGAATATGATGAATCCTCGCTGGTTATCTATAAACTTACATTCTCTCTAGAAACCTGTTGAGAGATCTAGATCGTGATTTCTTTAGAAAAGCTAGAGGGTTTAACTGGCTTACAGACTGCTTGTGGCCTATATAGCCTGGATGATTCTGCTGAGTTTTTCGGAGAGAAAAGGATTGGAAGTCCGATGTTCTGACACTCCCGGCCTGAAAATTGAGTTTGTGGAAAAAGGGCACAGAAGAGGACAGGATGGCTGTTTTTTGCGACAGAACTGGATTTCCATCGCGTCGATAAACCTCATGAACAAGCGTCGCTCGATCCCACCTGGTTCTGAATATGATGACGACCGTCGAGAACGTAAGCTGACTAAAAGCTTGCGCAAAGACCGTGAGCACTACTTGGTCGAACAGTCGAAAGAGATGGAAAGGGCCTTTTATCTGGGAATTGCAGAAGGCTTTTTTCCCTGATCCGTGGTTGTACTGGTCGTCGAGTCGGTGTAAGTGAGACCATATGTGAAAAAGATGGTTCACTTATCACCAATCAATCGCGTCGACTTGACAGGTGGGCTGAACATTTTGAAGAACAGTTCAGCTGGCCTCAACCAGATTATGTGGACGACGGGACCCGAATGGTCAGTTATTGCATTCCAGACGGCCCTCCGTCGGAAGCAGAAGTGGTCCTAGAGCTCAAATTATTGAAGCGTAATAAGGCTCCTGGACCAGACCTCATCCCTCCTTCTCTTTTCAAGGATGGCGGGGAAAGGTTGATATCAGAACTGACTAAACTCCTCCAGACGATTTGGGAGACTGAAGAGGTACCTCGCGATTGGTGCTTGTCAACAGTAATTCCCGTTTTCAAAAAGGGGCCCGAAGTCTATGTGACAACCACAGAGGCATCAGTTTGGTATCTGTTGCTTCCAAGTTACTCACTGGCCTCATTTTACGTCGGCTCACTAAACCCAGAGAAAGCCAGATACGTGAAGAACAGGCAGGATTCCGATCCGGTCGAGGGTGCGTTGACCACATTTTTACCTTGCGACGGATCTTGGAACATCGGCACTCTTATAGGCAGCCGACGGTCGTGGTCTTTTTGGACCTGAAGAGCTGCTTTCGATTCAGTTGCTCGTAACGTTCTCTGGAACTGTCTTCTTCGCAAGGGAGTACCAGGGAAATACGTGAATCTGTTGAGATCACTCTGCAAGCAGGGTGAGGGTTTATGGGCAGCTGTCTCGGGAGTTCATCACTTCTAGTGGTGTTCGTCAAGGGTGTCCGATTTCCCCTTCCTGTTCAATTTTGTCATGGACGACATTTTGGAGGGTGCGCTTAAGGAGTCCAGTGGACTTGGTGTTGAGCTTCTTCCTGGCGCTCGGTTGACCGATCTGGAGTACGCGGACGACATTGTCTTACTTAGCCCCTCTGCCGAAGACATGCAGACCATGCTGAACAAGGTGAATGACCGGGCTGGTTTGTATGGAATGCGCTTCGCACCTTCAAAGTGCAAAGTGTTACTTCAAGACTGGGGCATTTCCACTCCTACTTTCTTTATTGCAGGTAATCCGCTTGAGACTGTGGACAGTTTCACCTACTTGGGTAGCACTATCTCGTCAGCTTGTAATATTGCTGATGAGATATCAACGAGGATAGCAAAGGCACGAGTTGCCTTTGCCAACCTGCGTCATCTGTGGCGTCGAAAAGACGTTCGATTGTCGCTGAAAGGAAGAGTATATAATGCTTGTGTGCGTTCTGTTTTGCTCTATGGTTCGGAGACGTGGCCTGTTCGCAAGGAAGATATCAACAAGCTTGCTGTATTTGACCATCGTTGTCTCCGCCGTTAGCCCACATTAAGTGGACTGATCGCGTGAGCAATGCGGCAGTTCGCCGGCGCGTATTCCGGAACGCTCGGGATGCGCGATCGATCGGTCAACTACTCACGTTGCACAGCCTGCGATGGTTAGGTCACGTACTCCGCATGCCAGCTGAGCGTTTACCGTACCGGGCATTATATACTGAGACCACCAACAGTTGGGTGAAACCACGTGGTGGTCAAGCAACAACGTGGTCACGAAATATGAAGACCCTGACTGCTCCACTGAGTAAAGTGGGTAGGTGTCGCCTGCCTCGTGATCACTCAAACCGCTGGTTAGAGACGCTATCCGAGATGGCGGCGTGTCGCAGTCAATGGCGTACCTGCATCCATACCATTTCTAGTTCTTTCGCTTAGACTTCTTTTATTAATTTTCAACCTTCTTAGTAACGTTTTCTTCTAGGATATTCCACGTCACTGTTGAGGTGAGCGGCAGCCCGAGCCACAGTACCTTTTGGTCAGGCTCATGGCTGATATGATGATGATGATGATGAAGTGCTTTCTGTCAAATCGCGTCAAATTGTAGCACCGTTTGTCATTCACATTTAGTCCTGTCAACCGATAAGCAATTGTTGCCACTGAAAAATGGAATGCAAATGACTTTCATGCCGATGAAGTAAGACACGTTCCGGTTGAAATGTTAGATAATGACAGATAATGAGACGGAAGGGTTGCACATAACGCTACTTTATTTGGATTCACAGAAGCAGGACCTGTGGAACCATCAGCTAACAGTAGACTTAATGTTGCATTTGGTGAAGTGATTATCTAGTGTAGGATATTACGTTACAGTTCACAACTGCTTGCTAAATTGAATGCAGCTCGCTTACTGTGCAAACGGAACACAATACGATGAGTTATGCTATGCTCGAACCGCAAAGGAGTCCCGATAGTTGAGAACTTCCGCTATTAGAACAAATTTGTCGTCAACTAGTTGCAAGATGTCAAGTAAAAGAAAGAAACTCCGTTAGCCTGGTTTTAAATTCGCAACGAAGTCTGTGTGTCCATCCGCCTGGTAAAACGAGCCGTAATATTGTTTCACTCTGGAAATAAACCATATGTAAGGTCGACATTGTGAACAACATGATGTGGATACAAACCAGTGGTTGAGCATCTAGAAGATAGGCAGTAGCTTGTTCAGAAGCTTTACTCGACTCCATAGTTTTGACTGCGTGTAGTTGTTGGAAGTTAAGTTAATTGTAGGAACTTTCTACTTGAGTAGTGACAGAATTTTGTGGCCACCATGGCATTTCACACTTACCTCATGTTCTAACAGATTCAATTGAAATAGAAAAATGATCACGAGGTCCATCTTCCGGTTCTCCAAGGGAGACCACTTCTATCTGCTACACCTGCAAACAAATATCCTGCCAACCATTTGGCTTGCAATTCACCAAGAAGGCCGAAATATCAAAAATGTACGCCTTGTGGTGTTATTCATAACTTATCATTATTTTCCACATCCATGTTTTAATATCATTGCATGATTATCTTAAACGTGTAGAACGTGATTAAAGACATTGAGAGCAGGCCCTGTGGTAAATTTTCCTAAATAGAGTATGTAGGTTACGTAATTCTTCACTCAGTTAATTATTGCATCTGTTTTTACTGCTTTGGGAAAGTTCGAATAGTTGTTTTGCGTTGTATGAACATTGAGAATAGCCAAGCTCGGCACGGTCCGTTGTTCCGCATGATAATATGCATGATGATATGCAACTTTCGGTTATGCATTGTTCATTTCTGGATGTCACTTAACACCTCTAAATTCAATTAATCCGTAGATTTGCACGATCAAACATGGTATTTTTAGGCTGTTTCCCAGCTGTTCAAGCGTTTGACATCGAATCATTGATAATAAACGTCTATACGTAACACGCGTTTTACATATACCCTCTCGTGGTTCATTTGGTGAAGTTTACCTGGTCGCTTCAGTGCTAACGAACATCTCCAACAGAGTCCAGTTTTATATGATATGAAACAGTTGTCTTTACCACAAAACACTCAAACGGCTTAACTTCGTAATCCAAGCATTTCTCATGTTTCCTCTGAATTCCGGTTCATTCACTTTCCCATCTTGTATTCGTTAACAAAGACATCCCTCCAACGGAAGATTCAGCATGTGGATCATTATTATCTACTGAACAATACTACAACTAAGATACTCACTACCTGTTTTTGAGGAATATAACTGATGGCTTTTAGTGACATCACTAGCAAAATAGTCTATCACTTGAAGACTTGAATGAACACTGAATAAACATTCGAGTGATGAGATAGCTGGATCCTAACGCAAAACTTCTGAGTCTGGCTTAGTAGCCTAGCTTGCAGAGTACGCGCTGTTTAGGGTGAAACAGTTTCTGTCTCCGATTGGAATCTAGACGAAACGCTGATTTACATGAATGTTTCGCTTCATAATGAGTAAATTTGCCGTACTATTTGGTAGTTTTAACATAAGTATTTGCGTGAATGTGAAATAACCTATATGACTTCCTCTTGCGCGATTCGCTAAACGCTGAGGACAGATCTCTGCGCAACGTTCATTTTATTGACAATTCCGGAAGTGTGCAATCGGGTGCGTTCCATTCTGTGAAAATCGCGGTCTTCTTAATGACTGAAGAATGTGGCACCGCTTACGGGTATTACAAATATCAAGAACAGAATCAGAATATGAATCTGTTGATCTAAAGTAAGTGAGAATCTACCCACACTTCCAAATTGTCTTTAGAGAAGAAACTAACAACCTCAAGTGAGGTTCGTTCTAGGGTTTGATAGCTCTTTCATAAAAGAACCTTGTCCTGCAGGAGATAGGTGTCTGGGGACTGTACAGCTTTTTGGCCTGACCTCTTCGACTATTAGTAGCCACTGTGGTGCGGAACTGCTGCAGGAGCTCTGTTGTGAAGAAAATACATGAAAGCATCAAATTCCTGCGGAGTCTCTGTAGTACAAGCATACAGAGGTCAAGAAAAGCAATGCGGCATTTCCAGGGAAGCACGGCAAACCAATAACTAATTTGGGAGCTGCCCGCTGGACATAATCAGTAGTGAGTAGATCTTTTCTCAAGCCAGTAGGTACGATTGGGTTAGCACATCTAAGAAGTAGTCTTATATTGACCCCGTAAAGAGCCTGAAAACACGCCTATCTATTCCGAGGAATGCTCCATTTATCTGCCCAAAAGTTTAATATCCCTCCTTAGTGGTCATCTGGTGGTTATAGAAGGCTAATCTAAACGGAAACGAAATAACTGAGTCTTTCTCAAGCCAACCCTTGAGATATCTATCGTACTGTGCGCACAGTACATCACGGAGAGGTTCCTAGAGTCTTTCTTTGGAGTGACACGTATATATTAGCTATCATTTAGAGCAAGAACTGCGGTCTTCCGGTCAGTGCATAATACTACCAACATCAGTCTGTAATGCGCTGAAATCACTAACATTCTGAAGTTTCAAGTCGTCAGCATAAGAGAATGGAATACTAGATATGGTGAAGGGAGGTCATTGAGATATGTTCGAAATAATAGAGGATTAAGCGCAGAGCCTCGAGCAGCTGCTGTGGAGGTCGAGGAAGGAGGAAGAAAGATCCCACAAGGCATTTACTCCAAAAGATTTGATCCAATACAGGATCTCTATTTGAATACCACAAGCTTTTAAGTTTTGTACAAGAGAACCGTGTGGGACACGATCAAAGGCTTTTGCTAAATCAAAGGACCATTTTACTTGACTTCTATCAGGTTATCTCTGAAGATTAACATACTGGTTACGCGTGACTGGTCGGGAAGAGCGCCTTGCTGAGTAAGGGGGTAGAGGTTATTTGAGAAAATGCTTAAGGTTGATCGATTAAAAACTTGAAGTTATGCTTAACAGTGACGTCTCTCCGTGTGTCTAAAAGGAAGCCAGTTCAACGTGTGTTTTTAAATAGATTACGGATGGACCCCAGTATAGTATAGGCTGTTTCTTCGAGGATCCGGGAACCGGTCACGTTTGGCAGCGCCTGATAAGACTTGCTTACAATTTGACCTTTAAAATATTACTAAAGTTTTTTAGCCGTATTCTGATTTCTGAGTGGTATCAACGTGACTAAAGTTTAAATCCCAGCCGTGAAAAGCACATACACAACAGGTGAGTTTTGGGGATGGTGAAGCGCGTGCCCAATACTTCTTTTGGAAGAAGATTGGCTGATAAGTTCATGGGGTTGAAAAGTGGCAACCACTTTTGAGTGAAATTCAAAATACTTCACTCGGAATGTCGTACTGTATAACAAAAATCGTGTAGAATTCATCGCAATTAGGATGGAGATCAACGAAGGTTAGCCATTATGATGAACCATCGGATGCTATCATTTTCCAACCATTTTGTTCAGCAAATATCTCTCAGTACACTGCGTCACTCATTTTCTAGCATCCCTAATTCACCAATTCCTTCGCTGAATATGTTCTGTCGATTGAACGAAACCTATGCCTCGATGACAAACAAACTATTCCATTTCTTGACAAACACTTGATTCTCTATCCTTCAGGCTAAAGGTCTTTGATGAGGTGCTGCAAAATGAACCGCGATGAACCATTCCAGGAAATTTAATTTTGCAGGTGAATCCCTCTTCTGCAGCGCGTCTAAGCCCAATTTGGACTCAGTTAATTTTGGAGTTTAGTTAAGCAGAAGATATATCCCCGTAACCGTGCGTTATACATCAGCGGTTTAAAGGTCATCATTCTGAATATGGGAAATCACACATCCAGCCTAGCGTACGCCGCACCGATTCAGACCTAAACTGGCCTCTTATTCTAGTCATAAAAACAGTCTATCTCCTTTAACATGCCGTTTTACATTTTCCCTGCCATGAAAAATGACTGATTCGCTCACATTTGGTCTTTCTGTAAGCTTGCAACACTTTTGAGACTACTCATCTTGACCTGCAACCAGCTTGACGGTACAGAATTAATGTGGTCGTGGTCGATGGCCAGCATTTCGAACATAGACAGTGACAGCGGATTTGTCCAGTTCTGTGACTCAGTCTGATCACGTGACTGGTCTGTAGCGGAGTTCTGTCCTAACGATAATGTGATTCGGGGAAGATTAGAAAATGCAAAAACAAGTCGCGTGACCATTGTCTGCTGAAGCAGCTAAGAAGCTAAGCTGCACGCTAGTCCAAATGAAATAACTGGCTGTTCCCATTCTTTCTTCTGTTGTTGTATGCAACTCGTCTACTCTGGGCTGTATGCATTTTGGAGAACTTAACCTCAATTCGCACCAAAAAAGCAGAGTTCTCCAAGTAAGAGAACTTTCAAATTTCAACCGCTCCCAACAGTGAACGTCATCACAACCGTATGTGAAAAGTCTTACTGTGCGAATCAAAACGGTCAGTAGGAATCACGATCGGACCCTCAGAGGACTAGTCTTCAGATGGAAAACAACAAACATAATTCAGCATCTGAGTCAGTATTTAGACCATGGGTGGTCGTATAATTCTATCCACATCGGTAGAAATGTGATTAACTTTAGAAGCCAAAGTTGGAGGGCTTTACTTGATTATAAACAGTTGATCATCTGGACTTCTATGAACTTTTTCTGACAACCATTGGCTGGTATGATACAATTTAGATATTCTTCCTCCCGAGTAGTGATGCGTCGGTGCACATATGTCGGGTCATTTGGACCAACGTTCAAACCATAGCGCGTTGATGGGTTGGACAAACACAGTTCATCGATTCAAACTGGCAGTAAGATACTGTGCTCAAGCAGTCAGTACAGTCTTAAAAAGTGGTAAGTTGCAGGAGATTTCAGCTTGGATGTTAGGATTATCAGCCGAAAATTTGCACAGGTTCCACACTGTCGTGCAATAATCAGCCAACCACTTCGTAAAAAAAAAACTTTACTCGAATTTTGCCTGTGTCTGAGTTTGCCGGCAATGACTGAATGTCACGACCAAGATTTGAACTCTGACCATGCTTTAATTATGTGGCCGTGTTGACCAGTGTCTCACTGAACTCATACCGAGTTGTCATGTTACACACTCAGTCACATTCGCGTATGAGAAATGCTGCTGCTTATCAATACTCAAAATATCGTTTAGCAGTTTGACGATTTCAATGAGTCCAACTAGAATAGTAGTCCTGGTGATGGGGTTGTCGATTAAAGTTACCAAAACGGTTACCCTGCTTCCTCTTAAGGAGATCTGGCAACATGAAATCTACGCTCCAGAGAGTGTGGCTAGGTTTGCATAGAACATTTCCGTCTTGCTTAGTGTGGGGTCCATGGGGTACCGGCCAACATGATTTCCTCTTGAAGGTGTGGCTGGACTTTAAATCCAGGCCATCGCAGGTATGTGCCCTAATAACAAGTGCCGAGGAGGGCCAACTTAGAGTATAACGTCTCACTTTTAACTGAGTGAAAATTCTACTAGCGTGCCAAACTTGAGAACAGTTGTGAATGATTTCCAAACTGCAGCGTAAGCGACCTTTTCCTGCTCAGCAAGCCTCCCGAAGTTAACTTTTCATGAGAGGTTTGTTGTTTAACGTCACAGTGTTCTCCTGTGAACATTATGAAAATTTCATTAAAATGCTCATCTTTGCTAATAAGATTGTAGTATTTCCTTACGTTGTATATTTTAACATAGTTCCCATCGGCTCGATGACTTTGTTTAGCTTACATTCGGACTAGGTGTTTGACGTCAGCGTCCACTGGTTAATGCTTCCTGTTTTGTAGGCACCTAGGCGGTCTACTCGATAGACAACATCGTATCACGTATTGGTCAATTTGTAAACGACTGTGCACTTTGGAACTGGACACGTTTGTACCGTTAATTATTACACATAAAATGTCAACCAAAGTTAGTTTGCCATTGCTATTTCGCCTGTTATTTCGTCTCAGCCCGGTAACTTTGATCAGTGATTCGTTCATTGCGATTAACTGTGTGATTGGAGGATACGCTACAATGACGCAGCACATAATTGGAAGGCGTTTTTTCTCTTTTCCTCTGTCTTAAAACTTTATGGAGCGTTTCCGACAGCAAAACCGAAGAATATTCTGGGGTTTCGAAACTATCTAGGATGGTTGGAACGACGACTTGCGTGCGCACTTTAACTGGCAAACGTGTTGATGTTATAGTGTTGAGACGGAAGAAATAAATGAAGTAAGGTGCAGAAGGCTCGAGCCAGTCGGCGAAATGTTCGACTTTAAAATTCATATTGATGAATCAAAATATCGTCTATAATCAGAGTTACGTCTGAGGATAATAATCATAGCAGAACTCTAGTGGCTTGAACGGTCTGGAACTGTACACTCCACGCATGTGTTGTGTGCAAATTAACACGGACACTTTCATGAGCCGTACTTCCGAGTACACTAGCGTACTCGTGGTCCGTCTTCATTGGACTGTATCGTTCAGATCACATGAAATAGTAATAAATGTAAGCAATGCCATAGCCAACATAGAACAGAGGTGGAACGATGCACATAAGGTCAACGATAACAGAGGACACCGCTAAAGTAGAATGTTACTGCCAGTGTCTAACGGTCCAGCAGTCAGTTACCCGATCGTTACACCAATATCATCTACCCTAACGTTTTCGGGTCACCGATGTCATTATATATCGATTAATAAACTGTTGTATCTGTGATTGTGCCTCCAATTATGCACACCAAACGCTAAGTATCGGTGTTACAGACAACTGTATCCGTCAAATCGTTTTATTCTAAAATCGGCCATTTACAATATGGCTTACTTATGTGTTTGCCTCAGGTTTCTGTCTATCTGAAAGCGATGCTTCAGCAGAAAGTTGTACATAACATTGTCATATGACTCACAGGATGACTCAGGTTTAGTCTTCTGCCTTGATGGATGTGGTGGACACGATTGTATTGCAAAGCCGTTTTAATGTAGAAATCGTTTATCATTTGATTCATGTACCGGTGACTTGGCCATCATTCGCTTTAAACTAAGCTGTAACTGAAGAAACAGATCGTGCGCCCGTGAACATGGCATCAGCACATATGGTCTTCTTTATAGGAAACACTTCTGAGTCGATACACTGCTGGTAGAAGAACCCCAGATATGCGCCGCGTTTATTTTTCGATCAGTAACTTGTTGGTTGAACTTCTATGACCATTGCATTTGCCGATAAAAACACCATCAACATCAATCAGCCGAACAGATTTTCCGTTAAAACTGTGCCACTTTTTCTTCAGACATGAACAGCCAGGTTTCGTCCATCTTCATTACTAAGCTGCCTCATAAACGTTAACTTACTCTGAGGGTTGGTGATCGTATAGCTCAAGGAGATGATTTTTGTTCTGTAGTACACATGTATCTAGTGATTCAACTGGGTTCTTTCTGTGATTGTGTTATCGTCTTCAAAAAAATAGATTGAATTGCTCTCAGCCGTATGCGTTTCACACGAATTTCGTAAGACAGCTGAAAGTTAAATGTGATTCAGAAAGTCTATTTTGCCTAGAGTGATTGCAGGGAAGCACACTTTTCCAGTGTATTTTAGTTGACTGTGGTCACTACTAAATAATTCTTTGGTTAAGCCACGACAAGCTGACGCCAAAAGAGTTATAGGTATCGCAAAGTGTCAACCCTCTCGGAAAGCTTTTATCAAGTGAATTTAATCAGAATATTCAATTTATTTAAGCCTCATATGGGGCAGTCGTTAAACGGCGCTTGTTGCTGTTTGTTTTGCGCTGTGTGGGCAGGTTACCAATAGGACGGATAGACATGTGCTTCACCTGAGGTGACAACGTGAAGATCCTAGGTGCCGAAAGGACGGGACAGTTACCTGTATCCGTGGAGCATGTGTGCACGTGTGTGTTTGATCGCTGGGCCCGCATCAGAAATTCGCATCGTAGAAGATAGTGTTCAAAGCTGCGTAGACTTCTGCTGCTTAGGTAGTAACTTTTCGACAGACCTGTCCGTAGACCACGAGCTTCGATCAGGTGTGACAAAGGCTAACTTGCTTTCAGACGTCTTGGAATACGTATCTGGAGTAACCACAGCCTGTAGATGAAAGCCATGCTGCCGGTCCACTGCTGAATAGTGCTGTCTACACTGTTGTGTGGCGGTAAAATTTGGATATTGTATCAGCGGAACGTGCGCTATCTGAGCCGCTTTCATTTGCAATGTCTAAGACGCATCTTGGGTATTCGGTGGTCGGACATGATTCCGAACACTGAGGTATTGCGGCGAGCGGACATGAACGGGATGGAAGCCATGCTGATGCTGAATCAGCTTCGTTGGTTAACTGACGTCCGTGAGATGGGCGACGACCGGACCCCAAAGCAGGTGTTTCAACGGCAAATGAAATCAGATTAGGGAAATCGTGACGGTCAAAAACGGATATCAGGATATTAACCAGGTGAGTCTTCCACAAAGTAGTACTGATTTTAGATCTTGGGAGGAATTGACCTTGGAACCGGGCGCTTTAAACGAATAAGATCCGAACAGTCGTCCAAACATTCAATGAGCGACAGTTGCGCTGCCGTGAATCCAAACAACGTGGTAAGCAAAAGAACCAAAGTTGCCATAGGCCGTTTTGACTTGGCTGTGCAGTATTGCGACAGACGCGGCCGCGAATTCTGTGAACGTCTTAGAGTAATAGGTCATCAGTGTATTTATAGCACACCGTCAGTAAAGAGACGACGAGGTTTTGTCTGTTTCTTCTTTCGTATGGACCAATGACAACCGTCGCTAGGTCATTCAACTGCTCCTGATTCCAGAAGCCTGGGTTACTGTGATTTTCTACCTTTTCTCCTCATTATCTTTGTGAATGCATTATATGATAACTTCCTTTCATGTTCAACAATACAGAAATAAATATGGTGAAATATTTTCCGAATTATATTTTTATTACCTTTCTTCTCAGTTCATACCTCACCAATCGTAAATGTGGTGTGCGGATGTAAGGGAATTGTGTATTCCATAAATCGATCAGTTATTTTGTACGTGCCACCCCAAACATATGGCCGACGTGCCTCCACCAAATTCGAAGTGGATCAGGAAAGCTGGACAGCAGTTTGTTCTCTAAAACTTGCATGGACAGACTACCAACTGTGGTGGAGATGATCGAAACCAAGGTTCTTCCACCTATTTGTTGCTGAAGGACCCACTTGAATATAAGAAAGGTGAACAGTAAGCGAAGCCCAGTGGCTACTATAGTCTCATTAACTTATTAACCAGTACTTTCAGCTAAATTGGTATGTGCTTCAAGAAGCTGGCAAATGATATCCAAACTTTCTCATACTGGAATCTTGGCGAACAACGAAACGACGTCAAGGCTGACCAGACATTCACTTGGACGTAAGCTAAGTTCCCTCTGCTTGGTAACCAGCTGCACGATATTCCGGAGAGAAAAATCCATCCATTTCTCAAGAGGCTCAATGATACAAGACAAAAATTTGACCTGGGTATAGGTTAGGTTTTGTGTATGGTCAGGAATTGGCCACAGTGTTATCACGGGTTTATGTATTTCAAGCAAATGGTAAAATCCTGAAACTAATGGTGGTTTCGGATATACGGTAAATCAGGGGGACTTACCCACACTGACTTTCATTTTTTGGAACAAATTTACTGTTGAGGCTTTTGGTGTGTTCAAAGTGATTTGTTGTTTCTCCATAGGAATCATGACGTACAGACCATCCAATGTGTGGCTATCCGATTTGCGATCGTAACCTGATTTCCTGTATCCGCTTCTGTGATAATAATTGGATGATCAGATCGCAACGTTCCTAGTGCATTCCACTCCCCGTTATCCACGTTACTTGCCTGAGACTTCCGACCATTATTGATGCTGGTAATCTGTGCCCGAGGTCTTTTCGCGTCAGCGATTGGCAACATTTGTAGT
>LOND01002215.1:57244-70384 GCA_014220965.1 Paragonimus kellicotti | reverse complement strand
TGGCTTTGGACGAGTTAGTCAGACAACAATATTCCGCAAGCTAAAACGTCGCACCGCAGAATTGGCATCCTATCCTACCACTGCAAAATTTCCGGTAGTCACTCGTTACCGCTGAGATTTCCGTGTTAGATGCTGATGACATTTAATTCGAAGTTAGTTCATACAGTGCAGCTGGTCCTGACAAGATCCATTCCAGTATTCTTAAAGAAGCAACTGCTGGTCTGTTAGGACCTCCTTATAAGCTGTTTAAGCAGACACTTCAGATTGGCATTCTCTGTAGTGCACGAAAAGAGGCGACGGTAACCCCTATAATTGAGACGGACGACCGGCGCTCTTCGGCTAGCTATCGAGCAATAGCTTCACTAACATTTTGCGCAAGATAATGCGGTGAATATCGATGAATGCCATCTTCAACCACTTCTCATCAAACCACCTATTTTCGTCTACCCAGCATGGCTTTCTTCCTAACCGGTCATGCATAACGAATATGCTTGTTTTCATGGATAGTCTGACGGAGGCCGAAGACAATGGCCTCATCTCAGATGCTATCTTCTTTTAATTTGTCAAGGTTTTTGACCGTACTCCACATGACCAACTGGAAACACAAACTGGAAGCCTATGGTATTCAAGGAGAGGTTCTTCGCTGGATTTCACTTTTCCCCGATAATAGAACTTTTAGAGTTAAAACCGGATCAGATCTTTCATCCCCTCTTTCATTTCTGCGGGAAGTTCCTCAAGGGTCAGTGCTAGGTCCTCTGTTATTCCTGATCTACATCAATGACTCTGGAAATATTTCCAGCAACACCCTCCTATATGCCGATGACCTAAAAATCTGGAATGCCACTGATCCCAGTGCATTACAGATTGATCTTGACGCGATTGAACGCGGATCGGACGATGGAAGCCTACCACCAAATGACAATAGTGCGAACATATGTCACTCGGTGGAGATTCTGACAATGCCTACGTGATTCGTAACGCATTCGGCATAGTAGATATCATGAAAATCGATCTGAAGAAAGATCTGGCATTGAATTGTTGTCTAACTTATCTTTCGCGTACCACCATGAGATGGAGGCGCAAAAGATTCGCCGCTCTTCGGATGATTAAGCGCGCCTTTCCCTGTATGGAAATGGAAGCGTTTCAAAGGTTTTGCTGGGTATATATAAGACCACTCCTCGAGTATGCGAATCGGATCGAGTATACCGGCTGAAAAAGGACGTAAGTTGTTGAGCGTGTCCAGCACACGGTTACCAAACTAGCCACGGGCATAAGAGATGTCGCGTACGTGTCCCGAGTCAAAATTCTTGATTTAGATTCATTTGTATTCCGACGACTCCGCGGTGATTCAATTCTCAAAACACCACTTCTTCAGATTAGGTCTTGTTAAACAATTCTATTTCATAGAGAGTGATGCCGGCCGGCGAGGACATTATCAGAAGCCTTCCAAGGTTGATCCTTCATCTGCCTCAAACGACATTTGTTAAGTTATGGGGTTATTAACCATGAGAACAGTCGTCGGCAATTGTCCGTTTTGAGGGATTCGGCTTGAAGGTCGTTCAAAAGGGAAAAACGGTCACTTTGGCGCGAATCCGTCGTTTTTAAATTTTTTCGGAAACTTTAAAATCGGAATTTCAGGCAAAGTACTTACAGTGCATCAATTTTAAATAAACAGCGGTACTGCAAATATTGAAATACATCGATCAAGTGCCAAAAGTACTGGTTTGGTGATGAAAACGTTTTCCACCATTTTCGTGAAAATCACCCGTTATTGGCGTTAGCTCACTTTTTCAAGTCTTATGAATGCGCTCATTGCAATTTTCCAGATGGAATACGTCATTCTATAGCCTGAGAGTGCTTCATTTTGTGTGGTTTCGAAGATATGGTCGAAATGGAAATATACGACCACACAATGTTGGCATTGCATTTCAACAAAGTGACCGTTTTTCCTTTTGAACGACCTTCAAGCCGAATCCCTCAGAGTGGACGATCGCGCAGTCCTTTTTCTCCGGTCGTCAGTAGCATTCGGTTCGTCCGCCTTAATTATGGGGGTGACCGTCGCCTCTTTCCATGCACTAGGGAGAATGCCAATCTGAAGTGTCTGTCTTAAACAGCTTATAAAGGAGGTTCTGCCAGACTAGCAGCTGCTTCCTTGAGAATCCTGGGATGGATCTTGTCAGGACCCATTGCACTGTATGAATTAACCTTGAATAAAAGGTCTTCAACATCTAGCACAGAAAACTCAGCGGTAACGAGTGACTACCGGAAATTTTGCACTGGTAGGATAGGATGCCAATTCTGCGGTGCGACGTTTTAGCTTGCCGAGTATTGTTGTCTGAATAACTCGGCCAAAGCCAGGAAGTAAGACGAAGTCTCCCCGTCGGGCAGCTGCGAAGAAAGGGCACTGGGGGTTATTCTTTCTTATTTGTCGCATGTGCTTAAATAAGAAGTTTTTGTTCCCGCGGGCTCTGAGGAGGACCTTTTCTTGTACGAGTTTGGTGTGTTCACGGATTTCCCGCCTGCACCTAGTTCGAACAATGTGGAACGCGCTAGGTCCTCCGAGTTTCCTCGTAAGCTTATGCTGTACGAATAAATGGGAATAGCCATCGAGGAAGACGACGTATTTTACGTGGAAGAGGTGGCCAAAAAAGTAAGTTCACAGGTTACGCGGTACCAATACGTCGTTTGCTTTCCTAACTGCACTCTGAAACACATCGTAGATCTGGTCCACGGGGTCATACTCGCGAAGAGGTGGCCCTAGGCATCCTCTCAGTTCGTAAAATTAAGTTGACTGTAGTTTCAAATTGTGGACTTTTTTCACTGGTTCTCGTGACCAGTAGCGGATAAAGTCGAAGGTGAGCAGAGAGTGGTCACTGTGACCAAGTGGTGGCTTGATGATCACTCTGTCTACCAGGTGGCTCTCATTAGTGATGACTAGGTCGAGCAGAGAGGGAATCTGACCAGGACGATGCCGCGTCGGGGCGTTGACATGCTGTGTCCACGTTCTCCGTCGTATCAGCGCAGTTAAGGGAGTCGAGAACCTGCTTCTGGAGTCCTGGTACTGGTAGGAAACTGACGCCCGGTTTATCTTGGGTGAATTTGTCACCTATAATAACCGGGTGGGTGAAGTGTTGCAGTCCTAGGAATATTGTCTAGATTTACAAAAAGAGTGTCGTCGTCGGAGACGTCGGATGAGAGGAGGACGATAAATAACCCCCACTAGGAGTGAGTTGTGGCCACGCAGTGGTAGTCGAAGCTACAGAACGTCACATTTATCAGGGGACCAAGATCCACCGATAACCACGGGTGTTGGGAAATATTGGTGGAGGAAAATCGCAAGACGCTCCATTCTCCTTTCGGGCGGAGTCAGCTCGGTAAACTGAATACCCAGGGACACTCAGTTCACTGTCACTGACGTCACCTGCAAGCCAGGTCTCCGTGAAAGCAAATATGTGGGGTTGTGTGCCATGGATTAACTCTCTGATTTCCGTATACATGTATTTAAGAGATACTTCTTCGTTTGACTCCGCGAGAAAAGTGAGTGGAGGATGAGCGGAAGAGCCTGATAAAGAGGACCTGGAATTGGGGGAAGTGATGAGGTTGGACTCGGCCTCTTCTACCCAGTTGTTCCGACTGCCCTTCCTTGAGAATGCGGACACGACATCACCGCTTGTGCGTACCTGAGCGACATTCCAGGACGATTGACTGTCATTCTTCGTGTCACAACTTGCGGCCCCTGGACCCCAGCAAAATTCTATTTTATGGGAGGGTGTCCGGGAGTTTTCACCCACGGAAAATTTGACGTTTTCGTCTCGTGGGTGCGAGGTTTGAAATAGGGTAATGTGCGCGGTGTTATGAGGTCGCCGAAAGAAATATAGGAGGAACAGCATTATATTCATCATTCCAGTATTATTGTTATTCTTAGCCACACTAATTTATATTTACATCTGGCTTAATGCAGCTCAGCTCATATGCGTAACATTGAATCGCAGTAATTGACGCTATTAGCAACAATACTCTCGAGCGACTTTGTAGGAAAATTCTCCTGTATACCCTACACAATCGCACTAAAACTTTGATTTACATCTTGTGTCGCCTCCCCTACCTCAAACCTCCCCAGCTAACCGCGTAACAACCTTTGTGTGTTATGAAATATGGACTTTGGCCCAAACATAGGCACTATAAAGGGGATTGACTTCAAAACTTCCTACGGAGTTTGTAATATCACGTACAAAATCATTCCAGAAGTGACTGCTGGTTACCAAATCATGAGGTGTCACAAGTGCAGAACGATGTATATAGAGAAGATACCGAGTGATAGGCACACTTCTGCGAGGAGGGGATAAAGATTCTGTCAGCGTATATGTAAGAGGATACTTATATACTGACAGGTCTTGATATAGACGATAGAGCTGATGCGAGATCTATCTATGAGGAGATAGAGAAAGACGAGTGTATATCACCACAGCTCTGGGAGACCTAGATGCGTGAAGTACGTCATAGCGAGATCACCCCACTGATGAAAGAGGAGTGAGTGTACATCGCTTAATACTGTTGCTGTGGTCGAGGACCGCAGAGTAGACTGCACGGTGTACACTGTAATGGGACTATAGAGAGTTTGAGAGATCGCGATTTTACCCACTCACTCAATGTTCTATCTCTGGCGCGACAGTGAGAGTAGAGCTTAGCAGACACGGCGTGAGCGAATGCGATCTATTGGCGTTCTATTAGAGCTACCTATGTTAAGTAGTGCACGCACCACGATCGCAGCAGACTTGCGAGCAAATCATAACGATCATATATCTTAGAGTGCAGTAGAGGTTCAAGTTGCGAAAAGTTGTTGAGAGAAAAAATTAGTCGGGATCGCGCGTAAGTAAGAGTGAGACTCTATCCTCTCTCTCGCATCGCTCTACAGACGAATCAACACGATCTTCGTTCTGTTAAAGCTTCGAGGCAAGCAATGCCAATCCATACGGTAGCAAAGTACTGTAAGGCCGGAGAGTCTCACGTGCTCACGTCATACTATTGAGTGCGTACGTCGACTCGCCTTTGCGGATACACAGAAAGAGCTTAGCGAGGATATATTCATTAGTTACACGTACGTCGCGCCGAAGACCTCGGAGCGCGAGACGCACAAGGTATTTGAACACCCTGGCCGAGTAAATCAAGATCTCTATCGTGGTGAGTCTATATTATTGCCTTGCAATGCGCAGCCACGAGCACCACACACTTCTGCGAAGAGCTTAAAGATGTACTCGGACGCATTCCCCGGCGCAACCGTGAACTGCTTGAAAAATCCGCTCATATACAACCTTGTAAAAGATAAACTAACGTAACAGCACATCTTTTGAACTGAATCTGCGAGACGGGTGGACGATTTTCTTTTCTGGTGCGTGAATCGAACTCTTGTGAACTGCGATCACTTTCTCTCTGATTAACGTTTTTGCTAGCAGATTCAACGTTTGTCATATTATATATTTATTTGTTATTTTGTATCGTCCGGAACTAACTGCGGTGATCGCACAGGTCCGAACATGTTTGTCACAAATATGTTGAGAACTATACATCATACATCCCTGCTGTCGGAGCAGGGATGAATGAAGTCTATACCGCGATGACCTCATGCACAAAGCGCTCAGATGTCCAAGCGGCATTGTTAAATCCAAGTGGCATACGCAGAGGTTCGAAAAGGCCGCGTGGAGTAGTGACTACGGTCTTTGGTCCGTCTTTATCCGCCATTGGAATCTGGTGATAAGCGCGGACCAAACCTATCCTGCTGGAAATGTGTTTGCATTCGAGTCAGTTCGTGCGATCCTGCACGTGCGGAGTGTGGTACACATCAGGGAACGTTACTCTAATGAGGGCGCGGCAGTCACCTCAAGAACGTCGATCCCCCGGTGTTTCGGGAACCACGTACAGTGGTGAGACTCAGTAAGTATCGGAACGGCGAATGATCCGGAGCTTGGGGATGTGTTCCAACTCTGCTGTAGTGAGTTGAACCATCTCAAGGGTCAATCTACAGGGCTTAGCTGGTACGGACCGGTCCTTTGGTTCTGCTGTGACGTGTGCCATTACAGGTCAGGTCACGCATGGCATTCGATGGCAAGGCTAGTAGTGGAAACTGTTGAAAATGCCCCACAGAAATCGGTGGAGAGGCTGCTGTTGCGTAAATCGGACTGATGGTTGCGACGGTCGTGCCACTGACGTTAATTCTCAAGTGTTTAACGTTATCTATTAGCTCTCGGTGTCGCTTATCGACCAAAGAGTCGAAATGTCTGAGGGAATCGATACAACTGGATTGGCAGCAACAGTGAGAATATAACAGAATTCTTGTCGGAGACCCGAATTCAATATGAGCAAACGCTGACGAAAAATCTGGACTACGGTGCCAATGGTGGCACGAGTATGAGGTTCGCCCAACTGTGACGCCTCGAAACAGGCCTGTAGAACTACGATAAACTACGTTTTTGTGTCCACCAGGAATAAGGTCCTTGTGGAGAGCTCCCGAACCTCTTAAGTCGTCTGGGCCGTCTGCACCGACGGCCCGGTTTCCCCGAAGCGGTGAGGGAAGAGAGCGAGGCGTTGTGCACCTAATGCCTTTATCATCATGCCGTTCATGGTAACAGCAGAAACCCTCACGAGACCGTGAATTACGTCGACGTCACGACCTGCCGGTACGACGACGTCGTGGTAATCGGTTTCGTAAACGGTCAATCGACGTATCATTTAAGCCTTGCGCCAAATAGCTATTTCTGCCCACAAGACCTCGACATCCGCAAGGTCATTTGAGTAAGAACATACAGGTTGTTCCACGGTTGTCAACCAACGTCCTGCATTTAGCACGCGGAACGGAAAAGTGAAGGATTCCCACACGATCGGAAATGGGGTACACAATTGGGTCAACCAAGCACGCTTCCACAAGAAGTGTTAAACTGTACATCAAACTACCAAAGATTAGGCTCTTCTTAGAGGTCGTTGCAACATACACACTTCATAGGTAGAGCTCTGTGGCTTGTTACTTGAAACTTTACATCCACATTAGCTTCCAAAATGCGACCATCAATGTCGTATACTTTTGCTAATCTCAACTTTTGTGGTGACTTGCGCTGTTGTCCTTTTCTCGACTGGGCAGCATGAGATGCGCGTTCGTGGAGTGCCCCAGCGTGATGCAGCTCCAGTTAAGTACACTTCAGTACAGTTCAGTTTGAATCACAGGGCTTAGAACAAAGGCTTTCAATACGAAAACAGGAAAACATCTATGGATGGACAGATAACCAGCTGAGGAAGTTCTACGCAAATTGTCCATAACTGGCGGTAAAGAGCAGCTTAGAATCATAACGAAGATGCGGATGGTGGAAAAAGAGAGGGTAATCATCAGGTTGAGTAGATCCTGTTCACTTTATCACCACCACATTCATGACAACCAACATGCATCGAGCTTGCCCTTAAGTTTGGTAACGCAGGTGGCCAACGCCAATATGGATAGTAATTTGTTCCAGCTGCTTATGAATCTGTGGGAGAAAAGTTGGCCCGGATTCGAGTCTTTGCCTATTTTCACAATCGTTAATTAGTGTTCTCTATGCAAATGAATTTTTCGTTGCGAGTGAACAGCTGCTCTCTTGTTCCAGGCAAACACTCAGGATCGTAAAGACTTCTACGTGATCTCCTTCGTTACATCATCTTTTCTAACCGAAGAGCTTAAGTTACTCAAGTCTGCTGGAGTAATCCATTCTCCGGAGTTCTATGAGGAATTTCGTAAGCCTACGTTGCACTCTCTCTTTCTCTCTAGGACCTTAACATCCTTGACCAAATAGGAGCAACAGACCTGCACACAATATTCTAGATGTGGTCTCACGTAAGTCTTACACCGTGGCAAACAGACGCTGGAATTTCTTAAAGTAATTTTCTTTTCCAGTTGGCAGAGTGCCCGATTTGGTTTTACAGGCTGCAAACACACTGTTCAAACCTTGAAGTCTCAGGTGACATGAATTCCAAGGTCCCTCATCTCAGTGGTTCTCCAAATGAGCATACATTTCACGTACCCTCTTATACATCTATTAGACTCCTCGGTCTTGACCCCCCCCGTAAGTTGTCTACATTTCGCAACACTTAGCGGGAGTTCTCGGTCAACCGTCCACTGGTAAATTTCATCGAGATCTCGTTGTCTCAACAGCTTGCTCGGGCTTCCCATGGGCTTCACACAGTCCGCGAACATGCAGCAGGGACCGCAGATCCTCTTCGTCAAATCATTCACGTATACCACGAACAGCAGGGGGCCCGAAACAGACCCGTGTGGAACACCACCGGTGGCATGTGCAACGTGCGACTTGGGCTCTCCGTCTGCATACAAAACTCCCATGATACCGTAACGCCGTCACTCACACTAAAACACCAGGAGATATACTAAACGCCTCCAACTTCAACGTTAATGACAGGCGATTTACGGAGTTGGAGGTCTTTCTGAAGTCTGATTAGCAGACGCCACTATATTCTTTCTGGCCCAGCCGTAGGGTGATCTCATCTCGGGAAGCTAGTAAGCTAGAAAGACATGATCCCTTACGTACACAGCCATGCTGCTTTGCCGCCACCAGCCTACTTAGTGACGTGTTGCGTTATCTTGTCTCTTAGGATGCATTCCGGGACTTTCCAGACAGCTGTTATAGAACTTACAGGTCTGTAGTCCGAGGCCCATTCCGTGCTGCTCCCTTTGTGTATGGGTGCAGCCGCGGCCACCTTTCAGTCTGCGACTAAGTTGGCTTCAACAAGAGTTTTGTCAGATAAACTAGCCGACGGACTGGCTAATACATCAGCAGGTGGTCTTAGAATTGCCTACTGAATGTCATTTGGGCCCGATGCCTTCGTACCATTCAATTCAGCCAACTGACCCTGCAACTCACCACCACCGACTTCCACAGTCTACACCATGGGTAAATCAGGCGCGACGTCAATGTGCGGTGATCTTCCACAATCCGTTGTATGCACCTTCTGAAAAAACTGAAGCAACGTTTGGGCCTTTTTTCATTAGCGGACACGTTCAGTCCTTGTTCGCTACAGACACATTCGATAGACACTCGGAACGCGGCTTTGGACTGGACGTAATTGCAATACGCCTTTGGGTTTTGCTTGGCTCGCTGAGCCAAGTTCTCCTCGTATGCTAGTCGACACTCCCGCTGAACCTGGCTGGCTCTGCACTTTACCCGCCTATGCTTCCGGACGATGCTCATGTCCGTCTGTTGCGTTTAAACCCCATCCAAGCTTTATGCTCCATGGCTTGAAACTTGCTCGCTCTACGCTTTCACCACGATGGATTATCGTGGTTGATAACACTCTGAAGTGGGACAATCTTAACGGGCAGTTCCAATAAACTGGTTTTAAGCTTCACTGGTTTCACTGGTTCTGTTGGCATTTTGGGGAGCTGGAAGTGTGAAACTGGTGTAGTATCCTCTAGTGCTAGTCTGTCGCTGCCTTTCTTCACCAATAGCGTTATGTTAGTACTAGATGAGAGGTCTGAGGTAACGACCGCACCTAGGTCACGCTCCTGGCGGACAGTGGTCACGGTAGCATCACCGACACAATATGTTCTTGTGCTGTGATGACGAACATGCATAGTCTTCGACAGATGAACGTGTTCATGTGCAATCGATTTTCCTGGGACCATAGATGCAGAGGGTCTAGTTCTCTTTGAAAGTTTTCCGCGTTTTCAACGCTGTGTGAGACGTGCTATAGCTTCATACTGTCGACATACATCACAACGGGGGAGTTACTCACGCTTGAGGGGTCGTTAACACAGACTAAGAATAATGGGGGATCCAGTATGGAGCCTTGTGGTACACCAGTTGTGTTATAAAACGGCCTGGATAGCTCACCATCAACTCTAACTGTGTAAGTGCGACAGGATGGATACTGTTTGAGCTGAAAACAAACCTCACTGCATAAGCCCATATTGTTCAATTTGTCCAGTAGTATACTGTGATCAACTTTATCGAACGCCTTCGTGAAATCTAGAAACACAGCATCAACTGGGAGGCGTTCTTCGGCAGCTTTTGTCCACGAGTCAGCGGCAATCAGTAGGTTGGTCGTGCATGAGTGACCGTTTTTGAAGCTGTGCTGCTCCAGGGCTAACAGTGAGTGGGTATTCGAATAGTTTCTTATGAACTCGTCTGTCATGCTGAGCATCAATTTCAACATGGTTGGTTAGTAGAGCAACCGGTCTGAAATTACTGGCGTTCGTCCGATCCCCACCCTTGTAGATGGGAGAGATGACGCCGTGCTTCCAAGTGGTTGGAATACAAGCCAGTATAGTATGAGTGTTGGAACAAACGTGTAAGCGGTTCCGCCAGCTCGTCCGCGCATTCTTTCAGCATTTTTGGGGGTATTTCGTCAAACCCCGGAGGCTTATCAACGCGCAGCAGGAGTAACTTGACGCGTACGTTCGCCATGGTAAAGTCGGGGGATGAATCCGTGAAGCTATCCGGATGAAAAACCGTGATTCATGGTTCTCGCTCGGTGGAGTTGCCGAAGACAGCTGCATACTGAGCACATAATCTCTGCTGTCTCATAGTTAGAGTTAGAAAGTCCTGAAGGTCCCATGAGAGAGAACGTGGCAGCTTTCGGCCTGGTCAAAGAGGTCACGTGCCCGAAGAATCTTTTAGGGCAATCGGCGATGGATCTCAGAAGTGATACTTGGTGAGCCGTACGGTCGGCGCGCGATATACGCTGTTGTGCTAACGTATAGGACAGGTTTTACCAGGTGTGAGGCACCATCTCATTTAAGGAGAAATGCGCCTCACAGGATCCATTTCTCTTTCATTAGACGCTTGGTCAATGGTTTGAGCCAGGACGACTTGTAGGTGGGGCGTGCAGTGTTAGGTGGAACTGAACCAGTTATCACGGTGTTAAGATGTAACATACTACGCTCTAGATGTTCGTCTACCCTGCTACCATCTTCCTGTGGCGGCCAGTTAGCTTGACTTAAGTTGTTTCCATATCGCAACCTTGTCCATGTTCCAGCCATGCATTCAATTTCACCTCACGGATAATCTTGTCAGTGTTAATTCGCTATAGTTCCGACGCTACTTATCCGAGGGGGGGTTAGCGTTGGTCAACTCGAATATTAACATAATGACCCCATGATCGCTTCGTCCAATAAGGAGTACCCACTCGACGTTGCTTACTTCGTTGGGATTTCAAGTAAACATTAGGTTTACCGCAGTTTCGGTCTGGCCAGGCCTCCATCAGGCGTGCTGATTTATTTGCTGACCTAGGGCTTCGAATTGTAAGAATTTGAGAAAAGATTCGCCCAAGGACACTTCCGGTGCATTGAATTCTTCAAGAATAGGAGTTTTTGTGCCCGACATTTTCAATCAGTAACTGGTGCCAACATTTCATCGTCCTAGGACTGTGCCGACAGTGGACTCCTATAGACGCACGCTACCAACACTGTTGCGTTTTGCAATTCCACGCAGCATGCGACCACTTTCATGTTAGGTGTCGTCAGTGACCTGCAAGAACATCGTTTAGGACGCTAAGCCATTAGAAGCAAGGAACCTGCTTCGGTTCTTCCATCCTTCCGATCCTCCCCTGTATACAAAGTATCCGGGTGAACAGAGGTTTCCACTGTCCATCTCCGTTTTTAGCCGCCATTAACAGCCGCTTTGAAATCTGCAGCTGTGGAGACGGCACGGAGTTCTCCTCGTTTGCTCTTGCAGCGGCCTAGTGAGTCAAATGATAAAAATGACTAAAGATATGGTAATACCAAGAAGGGTTGTAACGGTAATGGATAGGCTCCAAAGGTAAGCGTACAAACAAAACAGAAGACGTATCGGTAAAAGGAACGACTCACTGATAAGTCGAGGTCCGCTGAGTTGAATAGACCACCACAAGAGGGAAAGACAGCGCCAGGGGTGAAGTTCGGAAAACGACCGACGGATAATTCCACACGCGGCGTGAGATGACGAACGTTGAGCGTCGACGGATTAGCCAACACGCGGAGCTAAAATATTTCAACGTGCAACTGCTTTACCAGCTCAAAATCCGCACAAATGGAGAAGGCAGAGACGGTGCGCGGTAACTCCCGTTTATTCGTGTTGACGATTAAATTCAAAAGTGAGTTGATGGTTTCAAACAAGTGTACAGATGAGGTTAACAAAACGGTATATACAGAAATGTACAAAAATGAATTATGAAATATAACTGTGAATTGTGGACACTATATTCTCAATGTCGCACACGCTTGTGCAGACCACGAGTAGTCGCTCCTTTTTGTTTTTTTTTCGTTTTTACTCTTTTTTTTTATTTTTTTTTTCTTTTTTTTTTTTGGTGTTGTTTTTTTATTTCTCTCTGGAATGTATATTTCGGGGGCATCGAATTGCGATTCGTTACGTCAGAGGGAGCCTATATCCCCAATTTTTGCAGGGATAACTATCAACTTCTGTAGAGTAACCCCGGCCTCCGTGGCAACAACTGTTGTAACGTGATCTGCTTTGCAGGCTCCTGCTAAGACTCCGTGTCTAATCCCAAAGAGACTACTGCACGAACACGACAATGTGCTAGCTTTGAAGGATGACTTCTGTGCATCACAGCCGCTCGATGTCCACGTGAAGCTTTTCTCAATGTGCAGCTGCGACCGTATAACTTTAGTTGACTACCCCGCTGAAAACCCTGCGTTCCTCTTAGTCATAGGTAAGCTATCTGGAGTAACTATGATCTCCCTCTTTGCAGAATCCCTGACGGTCCCTGCGGCGGACAGAAAACTGTCTCCAAGTAGGGGGTTAGAAAAAACTCAATCACCATATTTCTAGGTTGCTGACACTCAGGACAGTCTTCTCCTGCCAGTTCCCTAACCTCAGATCCCTCCTTAATAGCCACAGGTTCTGAGATATTCACGGTTCGCAACAGGTGTATCACATGATGTCGCATGACACGTTCCCGTTGGCGTGCTCCCTCCCATTAACGGTTCTAGTAAGCCGGCATCTGATGACGCGACACCTTGATTTTGTCCTTATCGTTACGAGACCCCAAACGGAGGCTGACGCCAACAAAAACAAGCTCTGGCTTCCTTTCCCCGCTTATCAGTGGTACATGAAACCGGTTCCTTTTTCATCTCCGTGCAACCCAGAAGCGGGTCAATAAGAAGTCGGA
>LOND01002215.1:36668-57144 GCA_014220965.1 Paragonimus kellicotti | reverse complement strand
TGGTTCTGTTGGCATTTTGGGGAGCTGGAAGTGTGAAACTGGTGTAGTATCCTCGCCTCAAGATATTCCGGTAAGGATCAGTGGTACGGAGTTTGTGATTTCACAGCAGATTCTATCTCGGATTGGTTGTTGTCCATCCGCACCGACCACGTTAACTGGTGAAATGGTGAGAGTATGTGAGGTGTGTTGAGTGCTGAAGCAGCTAGCAGCAGTCGGGCACCTAGGGAGGTTGCACCGTTTTGTTGTATAACAATGGAAAGGGAAGACTATACGAAGGAGGTAGAGCGAGCTGAGAAAAGACGAGAGAGGAAGAAAATGACAACATTGGAGGTACATGGAGTTAAACGTGTTTAACTGCCAACGGCCATCTTGGTATAATCCAGTCATCTAGTTGCCCTTGAATGCATCGACTGACGTTGCCATGACAATCGTCGTCGGAAGTGCGGTCCACGCCGAACAGACTCGACAACAAAATCACTCCGTCTGCATAAAAGGCTAGTACGTGGTATAGAGACCTTGCACTTCATGGCCCCTGAGACTCACTGTATCGGCGAATGTTTAAAAACGCTTCTCTTTGCGGGGGATTCGTGGGATCATATGATATTATAGTGGTAAAAATATGATCGCCCCTTCTAGAGACGCTTGTAGGCCCGTGGGGAATAGTTGCAGCTTCGACAGGCGGTCTTCATACGACAAGGAAAATAGACCTCAACCCTCTTAGTGGCCCGTCTCCGGATAGCCTCTAGAGCGGTGACGTCTTTCTTCCAGTACGGCGCACATGTCTGAATGTAGACTTCCAACAGTGGCCTAACCAGCGTGTTGTAGATACATGAGAATCCGTCGACTGGGAACGTCCCAAGGATCCTACTATGCATAGCTAGTCTGTCGCTGCCTTTCTTCACCAATAGCGTTATGTTAGTACTAGATGAGAGGTCTGAGGTAACGACCGCACCTAGGTCACGCTCCTGGCGGACAGTGGTCACGGTAGCACCACCGACACAATATGTTATTGTGCTGTGATGTCTCCGTGCAACCCAGAAGCGGGTCAATAAGAAGTCGGAGACTTTTCGGGATTTGCAATAAACACCGTGAAACCCGTTCCACTGGTGACCTTCAGACCATTCGACCTTCAGCGGGGTTGTCTGGCGATGGCTACATCTGTCGGCAATCTGGCTCTCGTCTGGGATGACCTTAAAAGCGGAATTGACGGCTTTTTTAGGTTGAAGCCCATAACAAAACGCCAGTTTATGCAACTGTACACTCATGTGTATAATTACTGTACTTACGTTGATAACCGCCCTCCCAGTAGTGGACGGGCTGAGCAAAACACCGGTGGTGGCAAATTAGTTGGTCTGGAGCTCTATAAAAAATTGCGGGATTATCTTAGAGCCCATGTTCACTCTCTAAAATTGGTATTCTATGCTCAGTTTCCTTGACCGAGTTTACCTTGCAGAAAGGAGACAATCTAACCGGGGAAGAAATGCTATCATATTTCGAGAAAGCTTGGACGGAGTTCCGCTTTGCCTCCACTGTTCTGGACCGAACTTGCATTTATCTCAATCGGAATTGGGTGAAAAGAGAGTGTGATGAGGGAAGAAAACATGTTTATGCCATCTATGCAGTGAGTTGCCTGTTTTATCATTGATCAGTGAAACTTATCGCCCCCATATTCGCTCTTTTTCAACATCAGAAGGGCAGTTAGCATTAATTCCTCAAATCGATTGTGAAATGAAAGGATCCGACTCCGCGTTCGCTGCAATTTTACGTATTTGTACCTTTCGTCATTGAAAGCTTTTTTTTAAACTGCTCAATTCCATTGGTTCTCAAAGCATTGGGTCACTACACTTGCATGCTCAATGCTTCTGGCTTTATGTGATTATACACCATATCCAGAGCTTCGTGCATGCTCAGTTATGACCTGAACTTCGCAAGCGGTTTGAAGTTGTTCCGGTGTGGCCTTATGTCGCGGAGGCCCAGATCTCCGCTAGGATACTTCACTGGGCTAATTTTATAAGCTGGCGATGTACTCCTGCAATGATGTTCTGTTACTCTATCCTGCTCATCCCCGGAAGCACTAGTGTTATGCAATAGCTCCGTCTCTCCACATATCTTTTGGTCGATTCCATGGCAACTGTATTCCCTATAGCCGAGTTCAGGTAATCGATCTGGCCGAGACAGGCTGCCAATAGTGTAAAACAATCTGAACGCATGTGAACAGTGGTATTAATTGGCCAGGGTGCTATCGCTTAGATAACCTTGGTGGTTAATACTGCCATAGTATGTCCTTGTAGCTGAAATCTTTTACGGTGCCATCAGGATTTACCAATTTCCTCCCAGTAGACGAGCTAGAAGCCCACTCGTTGGGGAAGTCACCTTTAATTTGTGCCTGTAGGATGCTGGCGATAGTATTGAGTCGTTCACTATTGAGGCTAGCTACTCTCTCAATCAACTCGCTTTCATTATCGTCCTTTAAGGTCGTGCAATGGTGGTTGGTACTGTTACTTAACTGCGAGGTATCCCTAAGAGGAACACAGCTTAGTTTGAAAGTAGTAAAAAGACAGTGCATTAGATTTATTTTCTGACGTTGTAATGTTTAACTTCAAATACTCAATATCAAGGTGCCTACATCTTGCATACTATCAGCTGATTTGTGAGTAAGGATAGATCAACGTTTGGCTGTTAGTTCTCTTTCATTTGTTCTCATTGCTGCAAGATCAACTCACTTAAATAACATAGACACCACTGGACTCTGTTAGCCGCCATTTCCCATAATATTTTTCACCAAAGACGGGGTAGGTCCAAGTGATCCTTGACCGGCAAACGAACACAGTTTGCTGTTGCTTATTTACTGGAGAACGCTCTCATTCCTGTTGACTAAATCAACACTTGGCTGTAACTTACTTCGTCGGTGAATCGGGGGATTGCCGTGTATGAATTATTATTCTGTTCACGCGGCATTATGATCTAACTCTACACAATGTTGGGTTTCAGTTATTCAGCGGTCAATCTCTGCCGCTAACATCTGTCGTCAGATTTCCTGATTGCCAGCCCGCGCAATCTGGGTCTGTCATTTTTCCCCACTGAGAAAGACAAATGTTCAGTTTATTCGCATGTTGGAGATGTTCTTCTAAACTGTGCAGGAATGGGAGACGTGGGCATGCTCGATGGCTGGGCTTTGGGGATGAAGTGTGTTTGATAGCTTCCGATAGACTGTAACCTGTGTTGGTTTATCAGAACAAAGCCCCGGCAATGTTTGCACTACTCTGTCTGAGCGACCTCGACTGTACTGATGAATCGGCTGAGTCAAACACACCCTTACACTAGGTAAACAACTATTTTTCTATGACAGTGCGCTTGTGTTCTAGATTTCGACTAAGAATAAATGTTTCGCCCTACGTATTTCATCCGGAACGGGTGCTTCCGGAACTGCGGTGGGTCGACGAGGTACGATGTCAACGTTCTAGTTGTGACGGTTATGTTCATTTATCCGCGGTTCTCACAGGTACTTTTTTCTCCTCAAGTCTAGTAACTGTAGTCGACTCATTCCAGTACTCACTCCGAAGACCCTAATAGCTGCTGGACTCAAATCTCACAGGCCATTCAGAAAGCAGGTACTGTAGCATGCGGCACAGGGGTACATGGGGTAAACAAACATTGGATTTCAGAGAAATCCCTGGAGTTGTTAGAAGCCAGACGGAAGGTTCCTCCTGGTAGTTCACACAAGTCTAGAAGAGATATCCGTAGGAAACTGAAACGTAGTCTAAAGGCTGATCGTGAGGCTTGGTTAGTGGAAAAAGTTAAGGAAATGGAAACCGCATTTGCCTCAGGGAACATCGGTAAACTGTTTAAGCTGATCCGTGCCACTGGTCCCAGGCGACCGTCGGTCAGTGAAGCTATCAGCGAGGTAGATGGTACACTAATCTGTAATAAGTCCAGAAGGTTAGAGCGTTGGGCAGAACACTTTGAGGGTCAATTTAGTTGGCCTGCTGCTTCTATTGCGTTGCCGCCACAGACTTGTGATGTAGCAGTCAAGCATCAGTGTGAACCACTGATGTATTGCTGTCTGTGATGATGATGATGACACGACTGTACTTTCGCCCTCATACCCACATGCAACATTCGAATCAAATTGACGAACTTACCTGGACATCCAAACTTACCAAGCACCGTCCACAACGCCTCGCGGCTCACGGAATCAAAGCCTTGGTGAAATCCACGAAGAGAGCATACAGGGCTGGTTGCGTTCCCGGCATTTCTCCTGAATTTGTCGAGCAGCGAACACCAGGTCGATCGTACTCCGACTCGCCCGGAATCCGCATTGCTCCTCAGGAACATTGGTCTCCAAGACTTCCGTATTCAGCCGGTTCAGGAGAATTCTGGCAAGCACCTTGCCTGTTCACTTCGACAGACTTGTGCCCCCATAGCTGTCAGAACACTGCTTGCTATCCTTACCTTTGAACAAGGGTAGGATAAGGGCAGAGAGAGATTGGTCAACTGCGCAACGGGAAGGCCGCTGGTGAAGATAGACTGTTAGGTGAAATCCTGAGGAATGGCGGATTGGCGCTGGAACGTGCACTGCTCCGTTTGGTTCACTCCACCTGGGAGCACGAGGTGGTGCCGCAACCACACAAACACACGCACACTCACACACACCTGTACACATCAGTTACCAGGACAGTCTGGTACTGACCGGAGTACGAAAGGTTCGGTCTGTACGGGTAGACACTTGTTGACGAACAAGTCTTCCATTTGCTAATTGCTACCGCCTCCGCGAACCGGAGAAGCCTTCGATTTTTGTTGCGTAACGTATCCGAAACGCCTTCTCCAGGTTCATTGGGGTCGACAAGTCAACAGGTGTCGGGCGATCGATGACGCTGGTTCCTTGTGACTTGTCACATTCTGACTTGAGCCCGGTATTGTGGTATCCATGAGCGTTTTGCGAACCCAAACTGGAATGTGTTCGTTGACCCGATTACGTAACTGCCGCTCCGTCCTGCCTATGTAAGTGGCCCGGCACTCACACGAGAATTCATAGATGATGTAAGATTTGGCGTTGAGCGGTAGCGGTGTTTTCAGAGGTGGTGTTGGGATTCGGGTGGTGGTGAACAGCATGACCAGTTGGGCTGCATAGAACGTGCGTCCCATAGCCGCTGTGAGACGGGTTTTCAACAGAGTGGCAATGTCATCACCCTTATTGAAAATCCGTCTCCCCAGAGTATAGCACTGTCGTAATCCAAACAAGCACTGGGCAGAAGTGTCGACAGGCACTCGAACCAGTCGCGGAAAGATCTCTTTCAAAGGAGTGTTGCAGATGCGGTAGAATTTGGATTTTGTCGACTCAACAGGGCTTATGAAAGAACGTCGACTACTTCCTCTAACTCCAAATCTGACAGACCGCCGTAAACTAAAACGCAAACGTATAAGGAATCTGCGTAGGGACTTTGAAGCTCATCTGGCTGGACGAGCTAAGGCTATGGAAACAGCATTTCTGTTAGGATATAATTGAATACTGTTTTCTGTCCATGGTTGAACTGGTCATCGGCAAGGTGCCTGTAAACCTGTAGGAAAAAGATGGCTCACGAATTTACAACTTGTTACGGAGGCTTTACAGGCAGGATAAGTGCTTTGAGGAACTGTTCAACTGGCTTGAGCCGGCCCATTTGTCTTTGACAGGTAGAGGTAATATGTTCAATCGTGACACTCCCGATGATCTTCTATAGGAAGTTTGTTTTGAGGCTGAACTTGCGGACGCATAAAGGTCTGTGTCCGGACATGCTCTCTCTAGATCATTTGTTCCACATTTGAGACGGAAAAATGCCTCATGAAAAATGTCAATTGGTGTTCGTTTCTATCTTCAAAAACATGTCACAACATCATGTGACAACCAGGGGTATTAGCCTTACTTTTATCGCATCGAACATTTTCGCAAGCCCCATAATTCAGTGGCCTCCGAATTTGAAGTAACGCTGTACCAGAATTACCAGGTTTCAAACTCGATCGTGTTCACGTTGTGGCAGAACTAAAGCTTTTCA
Source organism: Paragonimus kellicotti (assembly GCA_014220965.1). Taxonomy (NCBI): domain Eukaryota; kingdom Metazoa; phylum Platyhelminthes; class Trematoda; order Plagiorchiida; family Troglotrematidae; genus Paragonimus; species Paragonimus kellicotti. Next base: position 51,112 of record LOND01002215.1, on the reverse strand, counting down.
TTATTCAACTGCTATGGCATTTTTGAATTTACAAGCTGATTTCGACTCGGCTTCTCCTCATGCGGTTTGAGACTGCCTCCCAATATAATTTCATCCTAATGGTATGTCTACCCTGAAGGCGCGTTACACATTTATAGACAGTTATTCCTGGCACAGTCCACTTCCAATGGCGCGCAACAAGTGTGTTTGATCTCCTTTTTATCCAACTACGTGGTCAGTGGTATTGTGGGGGGAACGTTGGAGTGGTGTCTCCACTAGACATTGTGCCAAAATATGCAGTGACATTCATTTGATCAGTTCTCCTGTAGACACTGTACAGACTGTTCGGTACGGTAATTGATATGACCGGTCTATAGAGAGCACTTCGCAACCTCAGAGTGTATAGTTTGCTTCCCGTTTTGGTTTATTCTCATTCAATTTTTTTTGTTCCTGTCAGGCCGCTCGATACTGCCAAACATTTTGCTTACGCAGGTAGTGTCATCATAGCTTGTAATGCTGCTGACGAAGAATCCGTGAGGATAGCGAAATGACATAGTTCATTCACTAATCTTCGTCATTTATGGTTTTCCAAGGACGTCCATTTGTCGGTCAAATAGAGGATGTATAATGTGTTTGTATGTTCGTTCGTGGCCGTGGCTTATTCGAGAAAAAGATGCATGCTGGCTGTCGGTATCTTCTCTAGGTAACCCGAATAAAATGGATTGTCTATATAAGCAACGTGACAGTCCTTTAACGCATATTTTGGAAGTTTCCAGCATCGTGACTGATAACCGAGGTAGTAAAAATGCAAGCATACGCCAGCTAATTCGCGTAATTCGTGTATCAGTGAGGCGTCATCAGCATGGCAGCTTTCTTACTGCTTCTGCTGCACCGCTTCATTAAGTGTACAGACAATTCGGTCAAACAACGACATTCACGCTACTGGATCCGATTAGCCGTCATCTCACCGAACATCTTCAGTCGCAAACTCTTTAAGTCATGAGGTCCCCAGCCCTGAAGACGAACTCGATCTACAGTGACCAACCCTTCGTGAACGATTTCATTTGTCTACGCCAGGTCATCATCTGTCCACCTCGCACCTTGTGCCAGTCGGCCGCAACCTCGACAGTGTTCCGTGTGGCATACAATTAGGTGACCTCCTTAGTACATGGACTAACCATCAAATTCTGTGTAAACGTAAGGATTTAACAGAAGAACTCGCTTGGTAGTCACTGCCGAATACCAGCTTCATCACCTATGTTGCGTACTCGTTGGTGCCACCCGATATGAGCGATCGAACGCAGACATCGGTGGTCAAATACCTGGAGACGGTTCACGTCCTCTACTCTGAGCGGCCAAGTTTCGCTGCCGTTAAATAATGCAACCCCCACTGTCATCTTATATCTGCGATCATTAAACCTCAGAACGATGCCTGTCAGTCGTCAAAGGTGACCTAAATTAACAGATCTCGTCCTGGTCTTGGAGATACGCGCTTATGTTTTATTCCCTACACCTCCACTTTGGGGCTGCAAAGCCTATTCCGAAATGTTTAGCAGAGTGCGAAATAGCTTCTAACAATGTCTGTGCTGTTTTAAATTTTCAAACAACAACACCTTGCCGTCAACATAGTCAAGATTAGTCAGTCTTCCACCAGGTGGGAGGTCCACGCCAGCACTTCGTGAGTGTCGGAGACAGTCCTCCATATCGTCTGCCACAAAATCAAACAAAAATATTGAAAGTGGCCCATCTTGAAGTAGGTCCATCTTGGTGCTGAAACCGTCTGGCACGTCGCCTTGGATCCTGGTCTGGGTTGAATTATGGGAATAAAGCGCCGACAGTATGTTCGCATACTTGGTCGGCACACTCCTGCGTTTAAGCAACTCTAAAAGTGTAGATCAATCCACCGAATCGAACGCATCTTTATAGTCGAGAAATACGGCAATTGTTGGCCGGTGGTACACATGATGCACAATTTAGCGAAGAGTGAAAATTTGATCAATACACCGTCGTCCAGGATTAGGCCCTGCTTGTTCTTCCATGACATCTACCACTCAGGCTGCAGTGGATCGACGAAATACAGTGGATGCCAGAAACCCAGTAATGACTGGAGTCCAGGTCATTCCTCAGTGGTTCTCGCAAAAGCCTTGGAATCCGTTCTTGAATGCGGTGACTACTATTGAGTGACACCAGCACAGAGGAATGTTCTGCCTCGTTTACGTAAGTTGAAGCAACTGTGCTACGACTTCTGCCATTGTATCCCCTACCCTTTTTGCAAGGTGTAGGCGCCTTTGTATGTTTGAATATAGACGTAGCTATTTTTAGTAGTTAGGTCCACTTCCCCTCCCCTCCTCTGTTTTCTTCTTTCTTCCCATATAAGTTTCTTTTTCCCGTTTGTTCTTCGTCGTTGTGTGGCAGTCAAGCATCAGTGTGAACCACTGATGTATTGTGTCTATATGTATGATGATGATTGAATGGGGGGGGTTTTTTTGAAGATTACCGTATCGAAGTCATGTGCAGTCAGTCCTATTTGTGTTTACGCGTAATGCAATGACGAAACTCAGTTTTGTTGGTTCCTAATCTGCGACCAGTGGCGGCAACACACAAGGCAGTCAGCTTAATATAGCCTTCAAGGACTTACCCAACTCTCTGCCTTCTGAAATCACATGATGAATATGCGTCTATCTCGCTGAAACCTTCACTGGCAGACGGACGTCTGGCATCAGTGGCACGGATAAGCTTGAAGAATTTGCTATTACTCCCTGAAGCGAAAGCGGTTTCCATATCGCATTAACTTTCGAGCCAAAGTTATACGATCGGCATCGACTACGCCTAGATCGATTGTATTCTCTCCTAAACTTGTTAATATATACCGCACCTGTTCATCCATTCTTTAATTTATATGACACTGCCATGGTGAATGTCCCGTCTGACTCCAACATGTCTATAAGGTACTTCCTATAGATGGATGTGTTTACTCAACGAACACCTGCACATTACTACTGTACCTGTTAATAAATGCCGGTAGCTCTGGGTCCACTATCTATTTAGATCATTGGAGTGAGAACTACTAAGCTTGTTTTGTGTGCTAGTTTGATACCTGCGCGTTACCGACGACATAGCCAGTTTCTCAACAGCCAGTCGTTGTCGGGGGGGGGGGTCACTTTCCAGCAATAGTAAAAACAAAACGGCAATGTACCAATTCCTGGTTTAACTCCTAATATGTACTCCAAAAATGAAATCACGCCAACTATAACTAACAGCCATGTGGTCTATTCGAAACCAGACCTGCCTGAGAGAAGAAAGGCGCCAAGTATAACAATGACAGGCACGATGCATAAAACTAGTGCTGACTAAAAATGGCGTGTGCTCAAGACAGTTGTAATAGCCGCTCGCCGTTATCCGGGTGATGTGATGCTATCCCAAACCTGCCACCTAAATAAGGTTCGGCCAGACCAAGGCGGCCGACCTGAGCGTTCATATCTCCAGAATGACTATATCCGAACCATGCGTCGACCTAAGGAGAGTATATATATATATATATATATATATATATATATATATATATATAATGTGTGTAAACTACAGGGTGAAGGAAAAACAGTGTAGAGAGATAAGGAAGGAAAGTTTACAATGGTTCATGCAGGGACTCGCAACACGAGCGCCGTTGATTTCAGACCTTCGCCATGTCACATAGCTTTCTCAACAAAAAGTGTTCATTATTCTTCGGACTACAGTCAGAACCCCGGGAACACCCTGCCGAAGCAAGCTTCAGAATGATTTTCTTCATACCCCGAACCCAAGCCATGCACCGACCACCAGGTTGCCGCTCCAACCTAACCCACCACTCGCAAAAAGGACACGATGTGGCAAGCAGTGAGCTGGCATTCCTGAGATGTGGCTCAGCCAACAAAGCTTGTGAAACGATATCAATATGCCTAAGGGTCGACAGTGTTTACCCGTCCTGAAAACACGTCGGCGAACTTCGTCATTGCTGACACGGTGTTCCAACCATACAGCGCTGATGCTTCATACACCGATGACCAAAAACGGACACTCTGCGTACACCATCCACACGGATGGACCAGGGTCCGCACACGTATAATAAAACTGCCATTGCGATGGCATTCTACACCCGGCCGTTCACAAAACGACTGAGATCATGCCGACGCCACAGATGACGTGAGTTGGCAAACGCCATCCGACATTTCACTAGTGCCGATACAACCCCCACAGTACATGAACTTCTTGACTGTCTCCAACAGCTCATCACTAAGGGTGAAACAGGTGCAGATTCCTACCACTCCTGCAACAGCATCTTGGACTTAATAGGTGCAAAGACCATGTCAAACTGACGAACTGAAACCTCTAATCTGTCTAAAATGTTCTGGGCTCCCTGTGAACCCTCACATATTAGAGCGATGTAGTTTGCATACTCCTTGTCTCGAACCGGAGAGCCTGGGAGAAATTCCACACCATCATATTCGCAGTCTGTCAGGGTACACTCTAGAATCTCGTCTACTGCAAAGTTGAATAGGAAGGGATGAGCTGGACAGCTTCCTCGCATCCCACTTGGGTGCCAAAAGTCAGCGGTGCGCTGTCGTAATCTCTACCCCTCCTCCCTACCTGAGGTCTGACAATAATTTGTTTTCAGAGTGTTTACTTACTTCTCAGGCACATCTTTCCTCGGTAAATGATCCCAGAACACAGGTCTGTCAACCGAATCGAAAGCCCCGTTGATGTTCAAGAAGACAACAGCTGTTGGCCTTCTGTATGAATGGCGGAGTTCAAGCATCTGGCGAAGTGTGAAGATGTGATCAATGTTTCCACAGGCAGGGTGCAACACAGTTTGCTTCTCACGGATCTACTCATCGGTGGGAATGGACAGTTAAACTGCTGTTGGAAGTGCTCAGCCCAGCGTCCTAAGTGTCGTTGCAGGTTATGAATAGGACTCATCATTGGCTTCGCAGATTACCTCGCTCACACCTTGGCTTCTGCTACCAGTTGCTCGGAATGAGATGGAAAGCTTTCAAGAGTTCCCGGTAGCAGCGGCTTTTTCCATCTCGTTGGCCCGTTGTATCCATCTGGCCTCATGATCCTCTCATAGTTGCTTCCGGGGATCCAACGGGTAGCCTTACGAGCCGAGTTGTACTCACTGCTGGATGGAATATTCCGACGATTATCGAGAAGTTCCAGTGATCGCATAGAGACCCAGCGGTTGGCAGCTGAACGAGCAGTAGTACCACACGAGGCAGTACCGCACTTGTGCATTATATGCTGTATATCTGCCCAGTGTGCCTCAGTGTCGTTTCGTGGGCGAGGACTTAGACTTGAGGCAGACTCACAATGGTAGGCGTAAAGCGTTGATGGCCCTAATACCTTAGGTGCATCAATTTGCGGTTTACAGCGAAGTGGCCTCTCATCGGAACGCAAGGCGAACTTGGCACATAACAGTGCATGATCGGAATCCACGCACGTGTTCCAGATTGATTTGCACTCCCGGAAACAGCCCAGCCACCGATATCTGATGGTCGTGTGGTCGGGGTTTCTGCGATTGACTCGACACATTGACGCATAGAAAGTCTGGAATTAGTACTTGTTAGAAACGTCGTTATCAGTACAGAGCTACAACCAACGTCCACCGTTTTCTGTTCGAGGAATATCGCAAGAGAGCGGGCCATCTACGTCACGCTTTTCAGCGGTTAGCTTGCCTACTTGAGTTTCCCAGTCTCTGGTTAGTACGACAATGTTCGTACTCCGTACGGTTTGTAGGAGGTCAATGAGCTGGTGATAAAAAGCATCTTCGAATGCGTCTGGACTATAGTCTGTTTGGACATATGCTTCGACAACAAACATGGTACATTTGTGATGAGCGTTTTTCGTATTTTCGAATCTGACAGCGCAAGGACGGCTGTTTACGAGTATCCACTCAAGCGTCGCATTCTCTATGTATGCGCTTAGAACATTTCTAATACTGGCCTGGCTAATGGCTCGAGTCACAGGGCCTTCAGACAAGCGCACCGTACATGCGCATGGTGAAGCGGCTGACGGAGATTGGGAGATGTAGCACTGAGCTAGAATCCTAAAATCGTGTTTCAGCAAGACAACAGATATACATTGCAAGAGTCTCCAAATTGCGTACAAGAGCCGCTTGCTGCCCTATTTACGTGTTTTCGAACGTTGGAGGTGGCAAGCTTGAGTGGTGTTCGGGGGACGTGTAAAGGTTTGTATCCTTCAGGCAAAGGAACCTTGGTGTTTGACACACTATCATTCTGGCTAAGAATCTCGTCGCCAACGGCGAATGAGGTATGTCTGTGGTGTGTGTTTTAAAGCGGTATTGAGGAGTTATCAAGTTTACTTTTATTTCATGGAAGCGGAACTATTAGTTCAACGCGGTAAATTGTGACGTGGGAGCAAAGCTAGTCGCCGACACTTTGGCCAAATGGTTGTGACATGAGGACATGACACAGTTCATAATTAACCATCGTTTAAGTTCAAAATTGTGAAGGCGGAGTAATTCTCGAAGTGGTCTTGCATGAGGAGCCCCACCCGAAGCCTTTGATTTTATAGAAACCTAAACTACAAGCCGGCGGGGCTGAGCGCTGGGTTCACAGTCCGGTGACTAGTAGTAGTTCGATTCATGCACTCTTCGGATAGGGTCCATCTATCCAAGATACCCAATGTACCCTGCAGGAAGTTGCAACAGAAGCAGCGCAGCAGTTCGAGGGTTCGTTAACGAACGTGGATCTGGTGTGGTATATCTGTCCAGCGAGGGAGTCCCACATGGACGGCTGTTGAGACGCATACCTCCTGTTACCAGAGGCCAGTGACCACATTGGTGCATACGCCCTTTGAATAGGATTCAACCATTCAAGGTACTCTATGCCCCCCGCGTACTCGTTGGGAGCCAGTGATGATCGAAGGGATTCATACATCTTCCTCGGGTGTTGTCCATTGTTGACGGAGACTAGAGATATCAGTGCTCTATACGAAGAGCACGGCATTTTGTCCAGGAACCCATGTGCCCCCGATTGAGCATCTGAAAGGTTTTTGTGTGGGGTGATGTACGCCATATCGCTGTAGCGTCGCGGAGCATACGTGGCGTTTTATGGGAGACCTGACTGTCAACCGTGAGTCCACCACGCCTTGGTAGTACCACCGCTCATCGTCCATATTGGATCGTCGCCTTGGTTACGCGCTCAGTCGTTTGACCCAAAACCGAGAAATGAGAAGAGACGCGGCAACACCGTTTATTGGAAGAGCGAGACAAAATTAGGTCACATGCTCGATTACCATAGATGGCAGACAGACACAGTGCAAATCAAATGAAACAGTCATATATGGCAGTCACGGCGTCAGAACAAATCACGTTACAGGGCATCAGAAAGCAACGCGAGAGAAAACAGTCCAGATAGCGCACAGGCGTTCGACCGCACACCTGCAATCTGATTGGCTGAGTGGAACCATACCACCACCCACGACCATACCATCCGAGCTGGGCCGGCCGATCGATGTGGCGTGATGCGTCCTGGCTGTTTCGTTAGGAGATGCGCCTCCTAACAGTCCACGACTACTGATTCACCAGTTAGCCATCCACGTAGAAGGCCATTCCTTAATGTGCAACCTGGGGACCTGCCCGGTAGCGTTGAACTGTCTCCATCGTGTATCCAAGTACCGGGTAAATGCTGTCCTCGATGTGGTCATTCGTAAGGCTCCGTAAAATCTTCTTTTTCACAAGGGAGCTCATATAAATGTTTGAACCTATCGCGATTGTTACATGATCTTCCTGCTGTCGGGGTGAATGTTTTTGGACTAGTTCCGCATTTACATCTCTTCTGATGGTTTTCGTCTTGGTTGTCCGGTCTCTCCGTTTTTGTCTGAGTACACCATATACAACACTTTTAAACGCATCTGAGTAATGTAATTTTCCTGGTGCTGAGTTCATTCTGGCACTTGACTGGTGACGTGGCGTATGCCGAAAACATACCCACTAGGTCCGTGTGAACCGCGCTTCGTACTTTTAGGGTGAAAAGTATTGCCGTAGGACTAAAGTGTTCTCCCTCCCACGTTTTTCGTTGCAGGCAATCTGCTTGAGCCTATGAATGGTTTCCCATACTTGGGTAGCACGGTCTCGTCAACAGGTAATATTTATGCTGAGATCTCAGGGGGAATAGTTAAAGCACGCGTTGGTTCTGCCGAAGTGCGCCAGCTTTGGCCTCAAAAAGGCGTTCACTGACCGTTGAATGGATGGGAGTACAATGCTTGCGTACAGTCCATCTTATTTTGTCGTTCTGAATTGCTGCCTTTTCGTAACGAACATCTCAACAGACCAACCGTGTTGGTCACCGTTGTCGCTCTAGCTGGCTCGCATCATGCGGGATGATTGCGTGAATAACACGGCAGTTCGCCGATTACGCGATCAGTTGATCGTATAATACAGACACATAGCCTGTGGCGGTTGGGTCGCGCACTTATGCCAGTTGGGCGTTTTCCTCACTTCAGGCTGACCTTATGCTTCAACTTGAACATTATCTGGGAGTCAACCTAAGTGAATAACTGCGCTATTACAGTTGGTTCGTGTCCCATAAACTGAACGGACTGTTGAGATCGCATACCAAAACAGTTTGGTAATCTTTCGGTGGATGCGAACATAAAAATCATCCATGTTGTCCAGTTGTCCTGGTTGTAAAAAAACTGCTCCCTGGGAAAATCGTCTGAATGAGCATAAATAGATGTCGCATAAAGTTGATGTCGCTGGCAGGAAAATAGTGGCCTCTGGTATCGCCCGCTCCTTCATGCCACAGATATGAATCGACATGATAGGCCCAATCTGGGTGTTTAACTCAATAATATTATCCGCGAAGTAACAGATAATTGGCCTCTCTTGGGAGATCTCACTTAAAATGAGTGTGACTGACTTGGTAGTGTGAGACGGCCTGGTTCGTGGGTATGCAAAACAAGATGCTAACATCTGACTCCTGTTACTGCTTCCTACAATGAATGTTACAAGGTTGCCGTACTCTTTCAGCAATTGTGAATTTTTTCTCTTTTTGGTAGTCATAGACAGATTCCGTCCACTTCTCTTCGGCTCTGCATACGACAGTTACAGACAGAAACTTAGGCGCAAGTGGACGCTGTTTGCAGGAATGGTCGTGGATATTACATGGTCGGGAGTTCAAAAGAGAGACCAAGCCTTTTTGTCTGGGAACGGTAGATGTATTTTTATTGTTTCTTAGTTGTTTTGGTCGTCGGCCTAATGTTAGTTGGTACTTACCTATAGATGTTTTCAACTTATTGACAGATGGTAACTCTGACGTGATGAGCTCGCTTAACAACTTGAACCGTTTCAATGGCTTGAACGATACTGTCCAGACAATTGACCCATATCCGTCAACAGCTACCAGACTCGGAGATACTGTTGGAGCCTCAAGAGGAGCCCATCAACAACGGGGGAAATTTGTTGCAGATCTGTACTAATAACGGCCTGCTTCTGTCAGGTTCTAATTTTCTGCCCTCTAGACGTCACTGCGCCATCTAGTGACCTTCATTTCGAGATCAATCGTGGGCACAGGTTCACCCGATTGCCCTCAGCTGTCAGTAGCATGGCTGCTTCCGACAGTGTAAGTCAGTCTGGATCACTTGTGTGGATTCCGATCACCCAGCGGTATTTGCCAAGTTAGTCCTGCACTTTCATCGGAAGCTACCTCGTCACCAACGCAAAGTGATGTATCTAAACTGGCAGGGACACAAACGCCCTACACCCTGCCAGTGTGCACTTGCCTGTACTCCATGACTCCAGCATCAGAACGACATTGAAGCACATGAAGCGCATATACGCTCTGCAATGCTTGGATGTGGTACTGCTTTGTGTGGTATCACTATTTGTTCAACTGCCAACCGCTGGTTGTGGTCACTAGAACGTCTTGACGCTTGCTGGAATATTCTATCCAGCTGCGATTGTATTTCAGTTCGCAAGACCTCTTAAAACTCTGAAATCAGATAGGCGAGGATCGCGAGACCTGGTTGCCACAACGCACAGTCGAGATGGGACAGGCCGCGATTACTTGGAACTCTTGAAAGCCTTTCCATCCCATTCGAGCAGCTGGTAACAGGAAGCCAGGTGTGAGCGAGGTCAGTAGTAAGCCTGTGCATAACTTGCAACTACGCTTAGAACGCTGGGATGATCACTTTCAACATCAGTTCGACTAACCACACGCGCCATTGATTGCGCCTTTCGGGTTATCCCCGTGCTCATTTGTCTGTTGGCGTCTGTCTGCTCTCGGAACCGGAAGTCTCAGTTGGGATCAAGTTTATGAAATGTCACAAGGCACGCGACGTGGTCCAACTCCCTGCTGCTCTTTTCGTAGATGAGGGCGCAGACTTATTCAAGAGTTGTTGGCTCTAATCTGGAAAGTCTAGGTCAGAGAATTCATCCCGGCTAACTGCAGTTTAACTAATGTCATCCACATTTTTACGAAGGACTCATGCACTTCGTGTGCAAATCATTGAGGGATTAACCTAATTCTTATTGGGCAAAAGGTACAACCATTGTGAATTGAGAGGAATGTACGACTAATATCCACGGAATCAAGGTGGGTTTCGCGCTGACCCTCACTGCTTTGATCACATTCTTATCACGTGGCTAGATGCTTGAACTCCGCCTACCACGAAGAAGGTTGGCACTTGTCTTTTTGGACATTAAAGGAGTCTTCCACTCAATTAACAGAACCGCATTCTGAAACTTTCCGTTGAGGTAGAGTGTGCTTCAGGAGCATATCGGCATCCTGAAACCAATTTATTGTCAGACCTCGGGCCTAGTTAAAGCTTGTAGTGTGTCCGTTTTTGGCCGTCGGTGTATGAAGCATCAGCGCTGTATGGTTGGAACATCGTGTCAGCAATGACGAAGCTCGAAGTTCGACGACGTGTTTTCGGGACGGGTAAACACTGTCGACCCTTAGGCATATTGATATCGTTTCACAAGCTTTGTTGGCTGAGCCACATCTCAGGAATGCCAGCTCACTGCTTGCCACATCGTGTCCTTTTTGCGAGTGGTGGGTTAGGTTGGAGCGGCAACCTGGTGGTCGGCGCATGGCTGCTATGATGATGATGATTGATGATGATCCTTTTTACAACTTTCCCCTTTACTTTACATATCCCATTTTTATTCTACCTACCTGTTGTGGCACGTTCTCTACTTCGTCTCCGGCCATTGCAGCACTATCAGAGCAACGTGTTGTTGAACTGCCTATTTCTCTTGCGGTATGTGCCGTTTACTGTCACTGCTTCAGTTGGCTGAAGCGTGGCGAACCGTTACTGATGGTTTAGTATCTAGTTCCGGTTCTGATAAAGCCGATCAGGTGGACATCAGTCGTGTATTAGAAACGCATTTTCAGCCGCCTTGCTTAGAGCTACACCTACTGCAACCCATTCAACGGCAGCAGCCAAAAAATCACCTGATTTGTTTAGCCAATACCAAGTGAGGCATGAGAATGTCATAACTTCGACTCATGCTACCCTCCTAGATGTTGTCTTCCGAAACGCGGTACACTGTTACTCTCAGTATTCAATGTCCGAGCTAGTTTGGCTTGATGCCCTGTCTGTTTCAGACTGTGAACATTGATATCGCCTTTGAGTATCGCCTACATTGCAGATTGATACACATAGGAACTCGGACTTTCGGTTCATGTAATAAAGGAAATAGAGTGACTCCTATCTGAACAATACTACATGAGCGAATTATCCTACATTCAAGAGTTAGAGGAGAGTATGTGTTAAATTCCAGATAGGGCTCATGTAAGAACTAAAGTGAATAAGACCATGGATAGAAGTTGGCACTAGTATATTTCAACCTCTCCACTCTTACTGATTGCATCAGATGGGTCGACTTGGGTGTTATACACGACACTCGATTCATTGTAGGACTAGTTGTACAGTTGGTAATTGTTGGATTATTGTAGGGTTACGATCAGGACTCCGAAAGTTAATGGGAACGTCAAATCGGGTTGTCGACCGAATCCTTTAGCCAAAGACAGTGGTTGGGCGGCAATAAATTGGAAATAGTGCCTGTTATCCGGAATAGGAATCTAACGTTGTTCCACCCTTCATCCTGAAGGACTTATTAACTCTCTTAGCGTGAGTGAATCTATCCGTTTGGTCGTCATGCCGTCCAGTTCAGTCTGATAGGTCATTGCGATGCATAAGCATCAAGATCCGGTGTCTTCTACCGTTGTAGTCGACACACAGGATATCGTTCAATGCTTTAGGAGTTCATCCAGTTTCTACGGTTTCTGTGATTTCAACTTGATATGAAGTGCTAACCCTGCGATGATTGATTGGACCTAACGGGACGGTTACCGTGTTTCCTCTTGACACAGTCTGGCAGTCGGAACACTACTCACAGGCGACTGTCGCTGCACGTTTCCATATTCAATCATTCAACCATTCATTCATCCATATCGGCCATGAACCTGGCCGAAAAGTGCTGTAGTTTGGGCTGCAGCCCACCGCAACTGTGGTGTGGAACAGTCTAAATAACAACTGATCAAAAGGGATTAAACTAATTAAACATAGCTCAGCTGATCTATAAATGTTACGAATACAAGCATGACATTGAGCATGATACGCTGCCATTATGGAAAGCGTTCCTTACCAGCGATTTAAGCGAACATGTTTACCACAAACGGACAGACGACACCTACTCACTCTACTTGTGAGATCAGTCTCCATCTCCATAGTTCGTGACTATGCCGTTGCTTGACCACCGCGGCTTTACTCAGCTGTTGATGATCTCAATAAATGGGTTTCGGTGCGGTAACGTCCAACTGACATATGGAGTACGTGGTTGAACCACCGCAAACTTCTAACTTGGTTAGTTGACCTTTGCATCACCCATATCGGGCGCTTCAGGAAACGCGCTGGAGGACGTGCAGGTTTCTTGCGATTATCCCGCTTGTTCTGGGCAAGGTCGACGATGGTTAATCACAACACGTCTTTTAATGTCTCCGTCATGGAATATCCGTGTTTCCGGACCATACAACAAGAACAGAACACACACAAGCAATATATATCTTTCTTTTTGCCAACAGCCGGGCGTCCTTTCGATTCCTCAGATGATGTGGGTTGGGAAGAGCAACAGGTGAATTTGCCATTTTCGCTACTGTTACGACAGAAGTGGATTTCTGCTGCTGCAGTGGATCGCCGTGAACTGAAACGCAAACTTATGATGAGTCTGCGTAAGTACTGTGAGACTTACTTCTCTTAGCAAGCCGAAAAGGTGATATTCTTATCAGGGATTAACCGATTGCTGTTTTCCATGGTTCGTGTTTGCACTGATAGTCGGTAAGGTGTTATTGAGACTATGTGGAAAGGATGACTCATCAGTTTACGGCTTGACGCGGCGACTTGACACGTGGGCCGAGCACTCCGTGGAACAACTCAGCCGGCCTAAGCCAACTCATTCAGCTGTGAATGGTAAAGACTGTTTGGTTAGTCCTGACATTCCAGACGATCCCACGGCAGAAACGGAAGTGGTTTTGGGGCTTAACTTATTGGAACGTAATAAAGCCCCATGCTCGGGCCTTCTTTTTTCAACATCTTTCAGAGATGGTGGTAACAGATTGCTTTTTGAGCTGACCACTCCACTGTTCCATATGGGAAACTTAAGATATATCTCATGACTGGTGCTTATCAACAACCGTTCTGATTTCCAAAACGGTTGTCAGGACATCGTATGACAACCACAGAAGTTTTTCACCTCGTCTTTACCGCATCCAAGCTGGTAAAGGGTCGTCGTACGGTGGCCTCTGAAACACAGAGATAATCATATAAGGTAATAACAGATAAATTTCCAGCCTGGTCACGGAGCATCTGACGCACCGTACATTGTTCACTGCAGCTTCCGATAGTTGAAATAAACCGCAAGGCGGTCTAGCGATGTCATGGATACAGTTACGAAAGCCTTGATTGTCCCGGTGAGCAAGGTTTCTAGGTGTCGTCTGCTAGGCTAGAAAGTTTACGACCATGCACATCGCTGCTTAGAAACACTTTGATATGGCATTGTATCGCGGCCAGTGACGAACCTGCATGAACACACTTGGTGGTTCGTCTGTTTCGTGGAACTCGACTTCTTCTGTTTGTTTATTTTCTTCTTCTTCGCTGTACATTTCCATTTATTTATTCCTCTAGCCCAATATCGAGGAGGAACTTCCAACTAACCTCACTGGATTCCGCAAGCGCGCCTTCCAGATTGTTACCTATGAACAGGAGAGGGGAGATGAAACATTCCGGCGAATATCACTAGAAGTGGTGAACACTCGATATAACTGTCCATAAATTCTCATCCTGCTTGCAAAGTGAGCATGCAGTGGTCTTACCAACTTTACGTGTATCTCCAGTATTCATTTGCGAAGGAGACAGCTCTGGAGGACGGCACGAACAACCTAATGGAAGGCAGCTTTTAGGTCTTAAAA
>LOND01002215.1:13470-29487 GCA_014220965.1 Paragonimus kellicotti | reverse complement strand
CATCAGCGGAATTGGGTTATTTGTGCTGCGTAGGAGATTGCAGCTGGAATCGGGAGACAGTGTTGACCTTACAAACACCTGTTTCAATCGCTGGTTAGTGACCGAATCGTGTTGAGGGCGACTTGTTCCAGTTTCATGTTTGGTTGCTGGTCGATGTTAGTTAAGAGCGTAGGCTAGAGGTTAGCGTAGCCAGCCGACTTGAGACCGCATTTGAAGACCATGCACCGGATCTGGTTCTCCCTGAGAGAACCCAGACTAAAGCGTTTTTACTCACAATTGACGAAACCAGCATAGACGACGAAATCGTCTGTATATAGCGAGACTGGGCTGATGCAGCTTTCTATTCGGAACACTTTGATTCATTGTTCACACATGCTGTCGCGAACAGACCTCTGGTCGATCGACCCCAACCAATCAAGACGACGATCAGCTTCTATGTCGAATTTGTTTGTAAGAGGTGGTGGCTAAAATAAGTTGACTGAATACTTGTCGGTTTTGACCAGCTAGACTGTTTGAGTCAGTGTCCTAGAAAGTAGTAACGAATGGGCCAATCAAAACGCAACAAGCTTGTCGTCCAATAGCAACTGTTGATGTAACTACTTGGTTTTCTATACAAAGGAAAATTTTTCCCATAAATTTGGTTCGGTCAGTGCCGCTCAAACACTCGTTGTTTTACTGTTCTTAACACAAACGTTAGATGAGATGAGTGCTAATCGAGCTCAGTGGCGTGAATGTTGTCGTTGTTTGGCCGAGTTGTCTGTGAAGTAAGTGTACCTAATGACGCTTTATTTTCACCTATAGTTCGGTTGTTTGTTTGTAACCTATAGCCACCTTGATGTTGAGGTGTTGAATATGACGTAGCTATTTTCTGTAATTACGTCCCCCCCCCCCTTCTTCTTTCTTATTCCTACACAAAACCTACTTTTTTCATGATGGTTGTATAGTAGTTAGGCATCATTGAGAACTGCCGATGTATTTCTGTCCATAGTGCTGTTGAAGGCACGGGAGCCGTGGCTTGAACAGGGATGAGTTGTTTTGAAAGATCTCCAACTTCTGGACTGTGTCGTCGAAACTCAATGTCTGCGGATCGGTGGGCAGGATGTAATTGGTGTAGCGGACGCATTCCGCCGGGTCCAGTTTCCGAAGGAACTGATGAACCCTCGTCCCGTCATCTCGGGATGTCAGTTCCATGACAAGTGCCTTCGTACCGTTTGCACCAGGCCTCGAAAGAAACACTTACTTGAGGATCATATATAAAGTCAGAGATTTTCCTCATCAAACAACCTGTAAATAGCAGATGGAACGCACGACCCGAGCGCGGCAAAGCGGGTGGCTAACATTTCCGTCATTTGAAGCCGTGACGGCATCATCTGTTTGCGGTCGAGGTCAACAGACTAATCGATAAGAGATTAAAACCGAATCAGCAGTCCTCATTTGTGTATTTACGGTTTACGCACGAGAACATAGTACACCAATAGCGGACGTGTTAGGATCGCAGTGAAACCCAAAACTCTGGATGAACTTGACTGTCAATCGAGAATGTACTTACTCCCGAACTGAAGGAAAAGTAGCTGTCCATCGTCTGAGTATTTACAAAGTATGGATTGGCCCTGAGGAGTCTCACTCTAGTTGATGTGGTTAAAAGTGGAATCGGCCACCCAGATTACAGTGGTAGAACAGGTACCCACATTCAGAATTGCAAAATATACTTTCACTGAAATGTCAAGAAATAAGCTATTTTCGGAAGAGAACTGACTTTCTACAACAAATTTTAAAATGTATTGCACAGATACTTTATTCTGTTTTGATCTATATACCTATGTAAAGAATTAAATACCTTCCTTTTGTTTTAATTGCTCAGTGGAATCTAGAAGCTGTTTCTCTTATGCAGTCTGTTTTAGTTTTATCTTCTCAGCCAAAACTTCCACGAAAGTGTCAGTTAGACGATCGTTCACTCGAAAATGCAGAGTGTAAATGTTATATAATGAAGGGTGACTTCATAACTACAGAGCCAAATACACTTTCAGGATGGAATGTAATGTGTTTGTCAAATCAATGTTTAGTCAAACTCCTTCGAACGTTCCCTACTATGTTGAACCCTGTCCATGGATTATCAGAATCGCAATCAAAGATCATTTTGTTGAACAAACCAGAACCAAAGTTTATGATGGTCTGCATGATGAATTAACCATTTTAGTGAGACTGTTTGAATGAAAGAGGAATATGGGCATCCTAAAAAGACAGTTTTCTCGATTTTGCAGTCACGTTGGCACCATTTCAAGAAGCATAATTAAAAGCAACTGCCAACTCGACTTCTGTTTGGCCCATTACGGGAGGACGTCGAGCAAAAGGACTAAGCCATATTCTGGGAAATTTCCATTGTTTCTATTTGATCTTATAAGATCCATATATTGTTCAATTTCCTATGCAGATCACTTATGGTCTTTATTTACTGTTTTTTGTATACACCTACCTAGAGTGTGTGAGTTTGTGTGGTTGGTTCTCTCATCTTTGTAACTCTGATCTGAAACAATATTCTTATATTCGAGAACTTTTTCAAAACAAAGTCTTCAAAGTTTGCGAGTTATGAAGTGGTTTTCACCTGTTGTTTGTGATAACCGCCTAAAGCAGAATCCAAAAACAATTTTACAGTCGCGCTTTTCCAATATATTCCTATAAAGAGACTCCAGTTTCTCTGTGGGTACACTACCTACTACTACTACTACTAGTAATATTATAACTAATATATTGCATTTCTAGAGTCGAAATCCACCGATACCCATTCCATGTATCGACTGTGAATGAATTCATATTGTGGTTGCTAATTTATTGTGCTGCATTTTTCATCCGTAAACACTCACCCTGTCAAAAACGTTCATCTACGCGATGCATTTTCACTATCTGCTAGTACCCAAATGTAGCCAAAGTTTTGAAGGATTTTTTAACTGTTTCATTCATAATTTTCTATTCGTTTTTTTGCTAGTTGGCTCTTATTACTTGGCGTGAGCATCTGTTGAAGCCGCATTCTCGTGTTCTGATCAGCGCCATTCTCCGGGAGATTGGATCGACTGTCTACAATGATCCTGTTAATCTACTATTAGATTTGTTGCCTGTTCCAACCGTAATCCTGGAACAGTCTTTTTTGGTCTTCTTGTAATATGACCCTTTTACACTTGTTAGCAGTCGAAGTGCCGTTGATTGAAACTAGATGTTGTACACTTAATCCTTTTGCTCACTTGATCACTTCGCGAAATTTCTTTTTTTCTTGTTCCTGGGGAAAGCACCACTGTTAACACTCAAGCTTAAAAGTTGTGTGCTTTCATGGATTCATTTCGTGACAGTCTGACTATAATTGAGATTATTTTTCTCATTTTTATTTGGCACATTTTCACCGAACTTCTTTCGTTGTCGCATTGGAGTACCATTACTGTCTGTCATATGTTTCGGTCAATTGGTGGTAGTCCTTAATTAGAACAAGATGACAGATGAATAGCCTCCTTGACTGACAAGTTTATCTTGCATTCAAAATGACCGCATGGTTCACGTTTTTGCCCTTGCATATGTACATGGTTGACATCATCCGTTTCCAAGCTAACCTGTCGCAGGGATTATAGCCAGATGACACCCGTCCACATGCGTCATCATCAAGTGAATAATGTCAGAAGATAATTCTGATGTGTTTGATTGATTAACTCTTTACCGCATTGTTTACCACTCAAGAATATACTCAATCCAATCGGTTGGCAGAATTTCATTGACAATCCCGAAACATTTTCTTTTGGGTTGGCTCACCGACTGCTTGTCAACACAACTAAACTGAACGTAATGTATTATCATCAAGCGTACATGGTGACAAACGTAACCTTTTACTCCTAATCTCCAGCTTATTCACTACGTATTGTTTACTTATGTATGCATTTGTGTTATGGACTGTGTATATCTAGACAAATGTAAACACTGTTCACAAATTCTGTTATAAACTGGTCATGGTCATATCAGAGCACATTGAATAGGTAGAGCTAGTGTTTTTTTCCTTCCGATTTTTTCTGTTAGTAAACGCACCTTTTTCTTTAAACTCTTATATTAGAGTTTTAATGTAGCTCTTCCAGAAGCATGCGAGAAATGTCGAAAGTTGATAAGACAGTCTTCCTCTGTTCGATTACGGGTCATTTTCAACTGCCTAATGGCTTGTGATTGTCATATTCAAGTCAGATTTCTAGCTTTTGCTCTACATGATGTTCGCTGCTTTGTGTCATCAGCGGTCACGTGTGGACTAAATACTGTCAGGCTACCCAGATTTGCACGAGTGGTCATAACACCCGGACTCGAGTCCGCCGCCATGTGGTCGGTAGTCAGGCTTCATCATCACGGGACTACCGCGGGCTGTATTGTTTGCAATAAAGCAAACAAAATAACGAGAGCTATTGAGGCCAGTATCAACCGGTCGAAACGTCAAAGTAAACACAGGATTTTACATTGTTTAGTTCTCATTTTGGGAGTGTTTACGACTATTACTCAAACTTTTCATCAAAATTCTGAGCAGGCCAACGGTGGTGTCACTAGTAATAGTTTTCATTGCGTTATATCAAATCATTGATTGACAAACTGTTTTTACTATCAAGTGTCACTTCTGCACTTTCACTAACGGAGGTTAGCGGTAATTTGACTTTCGTGCCACATGACCCAATAGGCTTAGGTAATGCACTTCCAGATATTCTCCTCAGTTGAGCGTACGTCTTTCTCAGACTCAGTATAATCTCATCTTGCTTCGTTGACAGACCTTCAGAAGGTGTGTAATAATGATTGAATATGGACAGCCCGGTGATGCCCTCTGTCATTAGTGTGTGTTAAATGCTTATAACGGTAGGTTGCACGGACAACATATTCTGAATCTATTTTAACATCTTAGTAGTAAGTACCGTAGACTGACAAAGGTTGCACAGGACACAGTCACCAGAATCGATACATCTCCGCCGCCAAGTTCGTTTTTTCTGAACTTACAATAACAGGTTGAGCGTAAACTGCATCCAATCTGTCGTTAGCATCAGGACATGAACAGTGGCTATTTAGGTCATTTAAATCACATCCAGAATTTCCGTTAGGTTGATTACTGGAGGAAAGAGCTTGATGAGTGGGATATGAAAACTGTTCCGATTAGCCCATTGTTATAAAATTGAGTGGCCATTTCCTGTTGCTTCACGAGTTTTCACCGGACTTAGTGATAAGTGGGCAGTTCTCCCCAAAAGAGTGTTATCCACATATTTTGGCTAGAGGCAACGCTGTAAGACAGTTGAGTGACTCAGCGATTATTGCCACCTTCAAAATTGGTGCAGAATATCCGATGAGATCGAAAGTCACACAGCTAAAGCATAAGTGGCTCTGACCAACTTACGCCATCTATAATCTCGGTATGATCTCAGTTTTTCCGTGACAGACTGAGTATGTACTACCGGTGTACGAACACCATGGCAGTAGTTACAAAGTTCGCCAATGTGCACTCGGGACGGACAGACTGGGTGGGTTAATCAGCATACCGATCTCGTCAAACGAACTTCACCGGTTTAGGTATAGTTTGAAAATGCCAGCTCACTCATTTCCACTTTGTGTCCTGTGTAGTATTCATGGTTGGAAGCGGTAGCTTCGAGGCCACCACATGATTCGATTTCGGAACATGAAAGTCCTTGCGTCAAAACTTTCTTTAATAGGACGTCCTTCGGATTTCTAGCTCCCTGTACACCTTTGGTTGAAAAGGCTACCTGATCGGGCGAAGTATAGAATTCAGCAACGCAAGTGTAGAAGATCTGCATACCCCAATTAATTTCTTTTCTCCCTGTTTCTCCAAATCTTTTTTTATGTTACATAATTCACGACCTCCTCTCTTTTGTTGGAGCACGTATGGTACTTTCAGCAACTGATCGTGGTGAATATATTTTTATCTGTTTCCGATGTTTTGGAGAATTGGAGTGACACTGTCTACTGTCACTGAAGCAACGCCGAGGAAACAAGCTTGCATACCACAAGCATAGCGCATCCGATATACCATGATATTTTGTCTCTTTCTTGTTAGTGTGGAACAATGACCATCAAGGTACTTTGGTTTGCATTCATGCAACCGCGCTGTTAATCGGGATAAGGTTTCGTCTGACTTTCACTGCTCCTTTTCGGGTGTCCTTTATAAACTATACACGATCAAACAACGATCACATCACATAGGTAAGTCTGTTAGATTATGAGATTGGAAACTACAGGATACATGAGATAGGTAATCACACAGTGGGTGTGAATGATTGGTTCGGCTGCTCTCTGTGAACTTTTCTGCAACACAACCGCTCTTTAGTCATAACTTTTCGGTACAACTCTAACATTCGATTTCCAGTTGTTTTTCGTATTTCTCAGCACATTCAATCTGACCTTATGAAGCGTCAGTGTTAACAATGTTGAGTGTATCGTTCACTCCTCTGTGATTTTAGGTAGAAATGCGATTGAATGAAGAACGTGTTCGCGTTCAAGCCTACTTACATGTGAGCACTTTGCCCAAATTGATACTGTCCTGTGAGCAGTATTTACTCCGCGAACACATTGATCGATTGACGTCCGAGTTTGTGCACCTCCTAAACGATGACCGCGAAGAAGGTGAGACAGTTTCCAATCTTTAACCTGATATTGTTTGTTCTGAACTGTTTAAAATGTATATTACCCGAGACTGAATCTTTCAAGATAACTAAGATTTACTGCTTGCCTAGTGTGGAATCCCTGTTCCGTTGATGCGCTCATATTGCCAAGCTACGTATCATAACTCGTTTGAATTAGTACTAACAGCTATGCATAGTTCCGGTCGTGCGTTTGTAAGCCCGGGTACTTGAATAGTCAGTTTGCACAACTCTGAACATACACGCATCGGGCTCATCCTTACTTCTCTCAATCATAGATATTTGGCGGATGTACAGATTAGTCGGCCATTTTCCCAATGGCATGCGAACCTTGGTTTCCATGGTGGAAGACCACGTCGCCGAGAAAGGTGCGGAAGCACTTCGCCAAGTTGCCCAAGCTGCATTAAATGTAAGTTTGGTTTTGCTCTACTTACGTTTTATGGGGCAATTTTTTTCCCACCATTCCCCAACTTTGTTGCCGTCAGTTCAAGCTCGCCTTCTCAGTAGGTGAACAATGGTACCTCGTTTGCTTGTCTGGTTCATGCAATTTTTGTATTTTGCACAAAACATCTGACAAAATCGGAGTAAGGAACGTGTTTCGCTACTTTCGAGATTCCTATCTTGTAATTCATAGTGTCTGGTCTATTTTTCATGAAAGCATTACACAGTTAAAATAACTCTCCGATATAATTGCTGGCTGTCGAACCAAAGGTCATAGGATAGAGCTCAAGTTACTTCAGGTGTTCCTGATTAAGTCAGGACCACTCCACCACATGTGTTCCAAATGGCCACAAAGCGACATGCAATTATTGTGTTTACGATTTGTATGAAGGGTAGCCACCTACTGCACCTGAAAATCACAATTTGACATTAACTCCCTGTTCATGCTAAAATTAGTGGTTAGTAAGCATAATGAACGGTGGACGAAGTCACTTTTTTTCTTGGTGTTCATTTGAGATCCGGAGAAGATTTGTTGTTTTACGAAGCATGTTCATCACAGAAGACCTCGTTAGAACCTGCGTTGTGGTCGGCAACCAATGATAACCCATTACAAAAATGGACATATACTTACGAAACTGCACCACAGTGAGCACACGTGCTCATTTCCTCTCAATAGTTGTGTCGATCACTATCTGATTAATCGGTATTCCGTTTGACGATTGTTCTCGTTCTCGCATACGCATGCACAAAACGAATTGTTACTCTATCTCTTTTCCTGCGACTCGCAGTAATGATCCTCAGTATACACATTCGAAGTACATACTGCCCGTCTATGTTACGGTTGTGACTTGATCTACGGCCTACGAGCGCGTAAACGGAATAACGGTCAAGTGAAACAGCGGATAACAGCACGACGAATAACGGTAATGAACAACGAAGTACGGAGTATACGCGATCAGTTAGTCTCTTCCCATCCACCCGAGGCTACCGCATGAACACAGGAAAAAGACTGGCCTTCAAACAGAGCTTCTTTATGTCGCTCAGCCCGAAGACAACATGGTCACAAACCCGTTCGTATTTATAGGGTTTGCGACTAGTAACAAAGCAAAGCCAAAAAGAATGGACCAGACAGTTCAGTCTGGGCGTGTAGTCAGGATGACAACAACAGTTGTCACGACGGCTGAGGACGATCGTGGAGACCGGAGAAGTACACGACTATAGCAACGGTGAAGGTCGTTGACAGTGTACTTTGTTTGTCTTGTTGTCACACAATATTTTCGGGGAACTGGCGACTTCCCCGACAGTTACTAGCGATCTAATATACTTTACCTGTACGTTTTATAGCATGTTTGGTGTGTTATTCTTCTCGTGTAGCATTTTACTGNTCACTTGCATCGCCTTCTGAATGAAACGCATTGGGTAGCCATTCTGCATGAACACGCAAGAAAGTCTAGCTCAGCTTGTAAAGTGTCAGGTGTACAGATCTTTAACGCTTTGCCGTCAGACATCACATGGGGTTTTGATTTAGCGGAACGAAACTGTCAAAGTGAATGTACTGGCCACTCCAAGTTTGTTTTCTGTACACATTTCGTTGGATTGAACCATCTTCTCTTCTTACTATGCCAACATCCAAGAAATTTATTTGGCCATTGTTATCTGACTCCTTGGTGAATTTAATACTGTTTTAGGCTGAGTTCGAATCTCCCATAACTCTGTTCATGTTTTAATTCTCACTGGACATTCAGAAGACGATGGAGGTGGCAGTGTTGAAACTTAAATCACCTTCCTAGAATGAGAAACTTGCGTTCCTTAGTCAACGGTTTTACGAATGCTGACCCACCGCTGTCTGTGATTCACTGTCATATCCGAAAGCGTTCCCAACCAGCAGTGTGGATGGTTGTAAACTCCCGAATTCGGTACGCGGGACTTAATAACCTTAAACTTTAAGTAAACATTAGGTCAAAGTCGTGTTCAATTTTCCCATGGCCTGTTCAACTAGTTAGTTCAATTTACATTACATTTCAGAAATAAATCAGAGTTTAACGGACGAGAGTGACTGTTTCCTTTCAGATGAACGTTTTCAAGTATATCGAGGACAAGGATGTCTTTCAAAAGTTTTATAGCAAAACGTTGGCCCGTCGTCTGGTATACAATCAGTCTATTTCCGAGGATGCGGAAGCATCCATGATTTCCAAATTGAAAGAAGCTTGCGGGTTCGAGTACACAGCTAAACTTCAACGCATGTTCCAGGACGTGAACGCCACCCGGGAACTGAATGCTAAGTTTTCCGACTACGTTCAGTCTCGAGAATCTACGTCTGGAACTCTTCTGCTGAAAGGAGGCAAGTCGGTTCTTGATTTAGTATGTTGTTAGTTCTTGGCGTTCAGTATATTTAAACTCAATATTCAAGTTTCTCCGCTGCAAACAACTGTCCCCTCCATTAACTGTACCCAACCTGCATGTTTGTATGTGTGCGTGTGCTGTCATTGTGACCTACCTTTCTTTTTCTTCACTTCAAATTTCAGGGAATAAAATTATGGTGATAACCATCATAGTCTCTCTACAAGGGTAATCGGACCATTGCACGACCAGATCTTTAGTCCGTGGTCGATCTGGTTTGTGGTCTTATCAGGGTTCTGAATTCCTATGGATGCTCCACGGGACCGGAAGAAAATGATCTCAGATAGTAGTTCTTGCAAGGATTCTCTAGACGGTACTGCCTTTTTATCGTGAGCTTCATGCGCTGTAATTGTGCGTGGTTGGTTAATGGGAATAGGATTCACTGAATAAAATACTTCCAGCCTTATATAGTTACCTGTACTGTATTTTTCTAAATTAATGGCTAACAACGTGTGACTTTCAGGATGTCTGTTCTTATTAGTATGTCTTTACACTTATTGTATGCATTGACCTTTTACCTGTGCTTGGGCCACCTGACTACGAACCTGGTCTCAGTTGCATTGCAGCCTAAAATGAGCGTGTTGCGTGCTTGTCTATAAGCCAAAAGCTTCTCTCAAGATGGTGTAACACGCGTCCTTGTTACTGGACCCAGATTACATACGTGAGGTGATAGCACACCGTTTAGTGTACGATGTCATTGTGGATTTTTTCAATATTTTTCTCGAATCTGTCGATACCATATCCACTTTCAACCTTCTTTTCCCATGATAATTTTGAAATTGAAATCAAAAATGTCATGTTTCAAGCCTTGATTCACCTCTCTGTATCCTTACGTGTACTTTTTCCAGACCGTTAGTCTGTTCACTTCAATTGCAAACCCTAAAACGCTGGGAGTCAGTCTTCTATTGGTTCACTGACTCTGCGACCTTCAGGCAATGAAGGGATAACAAACCGTTTCTTTTGAACGCACAGTATTGTTCCGTATTTTCTGGTAACCCCCACTTTGAAATATCGAAGATGTGCGTCGGTTATCGTGTTGATAGTCTTGAAACTATTGGTCATGTGGGGTTGATGTCAAGTTAACGGTAACTGGTGTACGATGACCTCACTTTCAGGAAGATGGTATGAGCATACTATTATTTCAGGCAGCGATCAGGCCTATCTTTAATACCGCTCAATTAGTTGGTTTTTGCGAGATGGTTTGCATCTCGGCACCTCCAGTCAAGTATCCGATACTACCATCCGCCAAACCACGCGACATTTACCAATGTCAATACGGGTCCGAAGTCTTCTACATTGACAGAGCCGGATGTGATCTACAGACTAGGTTTGGCAAACATTCGTCGAACTGCGTGAACCGCCAAGTTACGCACTAGGTCAATGCGGTGTCAGTCGCCTACCACAACCCGGATCTACAACAAACCTGCACCATCCGTCAAACGGATCACCATAAACTGGACATTGTTAATGGGTTCAAGGTCACTAACACGACGAACATCAGGCGTCTCTTTTGACATACACAAGCGGCTGATATCAGATAACACAGCCTCATCCTGCGCATCCAAAAATTGCAATTTGTCACGATTTTACCACTATGATAGTGGTAGCGGTCGCGCACCAAGGGAGTACTGGGACTTCAGTGTACTATCTTAGTGTTTGAGTTTAAATGGGTTAATTTAAAAGTCTGAATGAAACATGAAGTGGTGCAGCGAAATTTGTCATGGCCTGTATCAAACAACATTTGGTTTTTGAACTTCACGATTTGATGGAGAACCCGCTCCTGCATGAACTTAAGCGATGCTCTGTTTGTGTCCGCCGAACGCCCACCGGGCGCTTTTGTGTGTTTAACTGTCAAGTGTGACTTCGAGCACATAATGCTGAACTAATCTCACATGTTCTACGAAACAAGCCGTTTATTTAGCTCACGCGTGCAATGACGCTTGATGTTAATTTTGTTCCACCGGCACAGTCTCCGTAAGGTTGTGCTTTTAGCTTGTATATTGGATTTTGTTCGGCACTACTTAATGTATTGGGCAACGTTTTGCTCGGATTGATCTAAATCGTACATGTAATCAGTGTACAACGTTCGTCTTGGTTCGCTGTAGGACCCCAAATTGTTCATTGATACCATACTTCGAGTACATCGAAAGAACTATAACCTCGTTCTATCAGCGTTTGCTTGTGACCCAGCTTTTGCACGTGCGCTAGACAAAGGCTGTGAGCGCTTTATCAACCGAAACGCGGTCACCGAGCTGGCTGGAAGTGCCCGAAAATCTCCAGAACTACTGGCTAAGTATGCGGATTTCCTGTTGAAAAAAAGGTGAGCGTTTATAATTTGACCAGCACGATAATCATTAATATAAAATTTGCTCTTGGTAACAGTGCTCGAAATATTGGATTGATATTACCACCAATGGTTAGTATACCATCACACCTTCTGGCCTTCATTACTCCCAAAAGATACTGTATAGATTTAGACAACCAGGATACGTGTGTCCTGGTGTTTTACACTGCAACAACTATTGCGTGGTGTTTAGATTGAACACTGAATGATGTGACAGTACACCTGACGATTTTTTGCTGTTGTGTTAGATGTTTATCGTTTGCGTTTAGAATGCTCAGTGTTAATACCGAATGGACCAGTCACAAGTTTGTGAGTTTTTGCGTCGATTACCTCGTCTGTTGCTGGCTAAGTTTGGGCAACCAGACTGCAGTGTGACTTGGCATGTCGCAGACAAATGTCTTTTTTTGATCTATGAGCTGTAAATCTACCCCCACCTAACTCAACTCCAAAAAAAGCTAAGTAGTACACTGATCTGCGGAGCGGTTTATGAATATGTCCTATAGTTTCAAGCTTTCTAGTGGCTTTATTCTCGTTTGCTAAGTCATCAGTTGACCATATATCTTACCACAGGGAGTTTAGGACTCGACAAAGATCACGCAACATGATGAACTGCTGGTTGGCTTTCCTGGCACATGGTCTTGGATCTGTCGCAATATGGTAGACCTGGACGTCACATTAACGGGAGCACCAAGAAAACAGCAATAGAAAAAGTGGATGCTAAATTATTAGTGACACAACTTATCGTAGCAGAGATGCCATTGGCTTCAATTCCGGTTCATTTCAAACAGCTTCTGTAACCACTGATGTTCACCGTGTCTAGGATTCCCACCTAGGGAGTCGTTAGCACCCTGCGCAGCTCAGGTTTGATGCTGTGATCGTCATCGTCGTACACACACACACACACACACACACGCTTATTGCCTGCTCAACGCGGGTCATGTGAAAAGTGTACCATTCGACAAGCGATAAGTTGGAATTCGCAAGTCATGTCCTATGAGCGAGATCGTCGTTCATTGAATGGCATGTTGGACTTGCTTTTTCCGAAAGTATGCCGGTGGACTGTATCACTGCTTGTGATGTGTTCTCAACACACGCACGATGTTACGAAACACCAGTGATCAACAATATATAGTATTTGGACGTCGATCGCACAAATAGAATATGATTTTATAATCTTGCAGAAGGATTGCGTGTATTGAATCGTTCAACAAAACGCTGACGCACATGATCCACGCATTTCAGTTTCTCTTTACGGTTGGAGCGAACAAGTTGTGTTTTCTCCTCATGAACGAAAACTTGTCTTTTAATCTCTTTATCGGTTAGCCACCGGTGACATATCATGTGTACGATTGGGCACAAACATTGATGGTCTGAATTATCAATTTGATTGACATTTTCAGCTTGTATTGGCTACGTTTTTCAGTTGTAAAGTAAGGCTTTCATAATTTTAGTCCTATAACTGGGACTTGGAAACACAAATTTTAATTTGACTTCACACTCATCCCATTTGATCAATAGCCACCTGTAGTTATGTCTTCAAACCCCGGTTACCTCGATTATTCTTGTCTATTCTTATCATGGCAACACGCATTTTGCGGCTTTCAAGTTGGGAACTAATTCTGGTTGTTAGCATCGTGTAACATGAAAGTTGAAAACGGTGCGCCAACTCAATTCTGTATCTACCGTTCACACACTTCATCATCTGTCGTCTTCCGTAGATTTGTCATTTCCACTGCAATGTACTTTCATCCAGTGCAACGTACGCTAAAATTAAATCGTCTACCTATCTCCATCACTGCTCGTTTTAGTACATTCCATTCTGCTATGAATCAACGTCTGTTCGTGTTCGGTTGATAATTCTTCAAATTATCACTGAACATCTAACTACTTCCTTCATCGCTTCACGTGACTGTCATAGTAGCACTGAATGACTACACGGAGCACTTGCACACTGGTTAACTGTGATTCCGTGTGACTGTTATGTCACATTGTCATCTAGTTTGCCGAATCGAAACGGGAAGTCTGCACACTAATGCCAGATCGACTGTCGTGAACTTTTCAATCATGATGTAACTAGGCGTGCAGTGTGTATTTCCTGAACTCATTTCGCACGACTTTCTTTATATACACGCCTTATTGATTTCCCGTTTATCTCACCCATATTTACAGTCCCAAGGATATGCAAATCGACGATTTGGAGGAAACACTCAGTCAAGTGGTAAGCGGATTATTTTGAAGTATCGTCAGGCAAGATACCCTTCACGTCAAAAATAATCACCTGGAGTTTTATGAGTCAACTGATTGATTAGCCGCACAATTTCAGTAAATATTTCGTCGAGACGTTTCGTCGTTTTTTCACGGCGGTTTAGTCGTTAACATTTGTGTTAAGTGAACCCCAATTTCTACATGTTCAGCTTCGTTGTTCTACCTAAACCACGTTCTAGGTTTCTGAATCAACACACACTGAATGTGTTGAAGTAAACAACTAAATGAATGAGCAGTTAGTGTTATGGTAATGAAATGAGCAAAAATTAGTTTCAACCCTCAAGATCAAGTAATATCCACTTAACGGCTATTGCGTACGTCTAACACTGCTTGATAACGGGTTTATAAAACAGATGACACCGGTTGTTGCCTCGTCTGAGCTTGC
The DNA here is from genome assembly GCA_014220965.1 of Paragonimus kellicotti. NCBI lineage: Eukaryota > Metazoa > Platyhelminthes > Trematoda > Plagiorchiida > Troglotrematidae > Paragonimus > Paragonimus kellicotti. The sequence goes on along the minus strand of LOND01002215.1, from coordinate 15,002 downwards.
CGATTCATTTTTATATAGAAACAGGGTGAAACGACTGTTCTTAGTTTGCTCATTTCAGTTGTAACTATTCCACTAATTTTATGTTCTACACGGAACCAGTGCTAGAGTTAATGTTTACTGCTTTATGTAATCCCACGTTATTTTAATGAATTCCGTTCACTGAGGTGACCTAGCGGACGCACCGAACGCAACAGTGCGATGGATAAATGTTGAATATAGGTTTGTTTTTTGATCCTCCCAAAGTTTTGGAACTTTGTGAAGCAGAGCTGTCTATGTCCAGTTCCATAGATGGGTGAAGGATAGTTTGCAGGAACCTTTTAAGTGAAACAACTTCAGGGGTTTTGCATCGTTAGACTGTATTTACAGCGTAAGGAGTCACAGATCGACACGCAGGTCCGCTGTCACCTGTATATACTCTCATACTGACTGGGACTTGCGATAAATAACATAAATATTGAAAACTGAAGTCATTGTTTTGGCTAATCGTTTGCAGAGTGCGAATAAGAAAATGGTACACCTTCTTTCATTCCAACCTGAAACCATCGAGGCACGTGCTTGCATCACGTTGCATATGTCCACTCAACCGTTCTCTCCGATAATGTGGAAAGTTTGCCTAATTGTTGGAAAATCCACGTTCTGGTTGCATATCACAATTAGTGTAAAACCACCGACTTTAAGTTTTGCACTAACAGGTTTGGTATTTATCGTGCGAAGCGCCTGCCATTCGAATCGGGTTAATGTACAAGGACTTGCTTACTCGGGTTTTCTGTGCCGACTTCATTTTTTTCTCTTCGATTGTTTAATGTTTTATACTCGTCCGTTCGAAACACACTCGTTTTGTGTTACTTTGCATCTGATTGTTTTGGGTATTTTTGTTTGGTCAGAGGAGCCATGTATGCTTCGATGATGTCTGTTACCGGAAGATGGCTTGCAATTTGCCCACCATTATAAGTCTAAAGTGTTGGAGTGCTCAAAATGACATTACCTATCCCCACGCTCGCATGTTACTGTGACTACTCTAGGTAGGTGGGGTATCAAGTTGCAAAGTATTTCCCTCCGCTTCCCTAGTTTGATGTTAATCTGATTCTGTTTCAATTGCTGCCTTTGGCTTTTACGTTAATGCTGTCTGGCGTCTATGTGGGGATAGTTTTTGTCCAATTGGATTTCATGCACATTATCTCAGACGTTTTTAACGCACATGGAACGTGCATTGTTTGGTTTCCCCGTAATTTACCTGTGTTTATTAGTCACGTTTTACGATAGTTAGCTGTGTATATCTGTTTGAAACAGACAACCTGTTTCGTGTCGTATCGTGTTTAGATTCGTTTGCTTAAGGTAACGTTCGTTTTCAGTGGAGAATAGAAGTGTGTTCAACCGCTGTTCCTACTCTTAATGTGGTAAGTTGAACTGCGGTCGCAACTTGGTCCGGTTTGATGTGAATGGAAAATTCCTCAGATAGTTCACTTCATTGAGCAACTTTGACGAAGCTTCAGGTTTTGTTATTCAATTGAGATGTACCTTATTGCTTCGTG
>LOND01002214.1:45986-57736 GCA_014220965.1 Paragonimus kellicotti | reverse complement strand
TTAGTAACGATGTTGAAAAGAAGTTATGTCATCGAGAAACTTGACGCGTTAGCTGAAACCGGTTTCTGGCACACACAGATAATGAGAGCGGTACTCGGTATGTAACACATAGATAAATTGGTAAATCCAACGTTTGTGTTGGACATTCCTAGACCGTTGTAAACGTTCTGTTATGCTTAAGTAAGTGGATCTACTTCTATGCTAACACTGGTAAAAACGTGTGGATTGGATGGCTGTGACCATAGGTGGTAGGCTTCGGAGCACTCTGTTAGAATAACTGGCTACTATTGTTTTCTGATGACTACCGTGGGGATTTTTAACTAACCAAGAACTATACTGCAACAGAAAGCTAACTACGTTCCATTTGAAAGGTTATTTTGACTGCGTAACACCTAATACCTCCCTGCCGAGCATAAAATCCGTAACCCTTCGTTAGTCTATTGTATTAATATATTTGTCCAAGGAAAGCGTTTTCTACTGAAACAATGACTGATTCACCCTTTATTAACCAGTAATTCCTTCCGGGTATCAGCTGCGCCTCGCGCAATCAACCGTTGCCTGCTTATGCACATTGCTTCATTAATAAATCGCAGAAGGGCTTGACCCCACTTTAAGTGAGCTGCTTCAATATAAACAATCTGACTAGAAAATATGATGAGCAAACTATTCCATTGCCTAGCGCTACTATCTGCTACCCACAGGAATGCAACATAATGAGATGTCCATCGTTCTAAGAAGTGTTCCGTCAAGAAATACCTTTCTAGAATCTAGCCTACACAGTCATTAGTTAGTTAAATTGGCAATCACGTACTTGCTGCCTATCGGGTCACACTCACTGTAACTACAATTGAATGAGTACATAAACTTTAAGAACAGCCGTATATGAACGTATGAATTGTACGTTGGAAGTACGAAGGAGTTGGCTGACAGCCTACCGGACCAAATATTGAGCGCCAGTCAATCAGAAAAGAAGTGGTTATATATTAGTGAGCCTGAAGACCAAAGCGCGCCCCAATCTGCACTGGAATGGGAGAAATCTATTGACGACAACTTTCTGTCACAACGACAAGTACTATTAACGCGTATCAATTTGTTGAGAGTGAAGCCATGAAAATTGGGATTCTACATAATTTTCATTACAACTGAGATAGACATGTGTCTTGCTTCTTGAGACCTTTATTCATCAATGGTTATATATTATAAGCATTTTGACCGCTTGTCGGTTTTTAATTAGAGTAATTTATGCATTGAACACTGCTACTGAAAACATTAAATTTGGATATCATAAATCATTTGCAGCGTTCCGCGTGTGTCTTTTGTTTTTTAATACAGACGATAATCAAACAGAACGGCCGATGTCAACTTTTTGTACTGTCGGCAAGACTCAGCAAATGCCGGTAATCTCATCCTCGCTGACTGCCGGACAGGGTGATCCGAGACAAACAACCGATCCTGAAAGAGCTCAGGAAGGCCTTGCTGGTGCTTTGGATATTCATGAGGAGGTCCATCCATTCTATCTGCATACCAAGACTGATATGCCTCGTTTGACTGTTAGCGAAGAGCATTCGATATATACAGGAGTTCGTGATGAGCTAACTATGCACGAAATGCAACATGCACTACGAGACACCACAGAATCATCCAATTCGACACAGGCTATCGAGGAATATCATCATACTATACCGACTCAATACCTTACTCAGCTAGAGACCAGAAGCCAAACATACGATAGAAAACGATACTCAGAAACTGAACAGATTTGTTCCCATCCGTCCACATCTGCTTTGCACCCTTTACCACGATGTTTTGCTTCCGGTTCATTCGGTGAACAACACTTCGGCGGTACACACCCACCCACTGAACTGATTCGATCTTATAGCGATATTCAGAGCCCGTGGCTCACAGATACAGCAGTACATGAGGCAACTTGGCGACCCTCTGTGGCACACCAATCAATCCAATACTCGCAGTACGGTCGGTATTCTCCCGAAATCGGTGAGCCATCAAAAGGAGGCCAGTGCAGTCAACAAGCCCAGTGGTCTCCTGATTCCTCTCAATTTTCGTATACGTCCACTTACGAAGGCATTGAAAGCACATCAAGCACTATGGAAAGTGTGTCTCCAGCCGATGTTACAGTAGAGGGGAAAAGCAAAAAGCGCTACATTTGTTCTTTTACGGACTGCGGTAAACGATTCACCAGGCCGGATGAATTAAAGCGTCACCATCGCATACACACCGGCGATCGACCGTTCGCTTGCAAATACTGTCCAAAGACATTTGGACGATCTGATCACTTGCGTACTCATACTCGTTCGCATACCGGTGAGCGACCATACGTTTGTGAACAGTGTGGTAAACGGTTTGCAAGATCCGACGAACGAGCAAGACATCGAAAAATTCGTGGATGTTCAAGTGGCGATGTTGTATCCTCGTTCAGTCGATCAACTATAGTAAGCAGTACAAGTCCGATGTCGAGCGAATCAAGAGAATCTGTCCTAGCCTGCCGTCGACTCAGTGCACCTGTGTTACATGGCACACAACGACCAAGCACAGGGCATCGACCAGCAGCGAGAATTCGACCTATGAGCAATCCGGAACTGATCTCACCTCTAATAGTGTCATCGGCAAGCACCACATGTCTTTCATTGTCTGCACCGTTCCATTCCACTTCAAGCACCCATTGGCCTATGACACCTGTGGGTCTGAGCTATAGTGAGAGGCATGCCGTCCCAGTTTCCTCAGTCCACTCCCCGTCAACCTTAACTTCTCATCAAACCCACGCATTTTTTCCAGAAACATTGGAAACGAGTAGTGCAGCAGATCATCCAGAGATTCGACAAATCAAACCGGAATCAGAATGGAGCGAAAATATTTCCGAAACCAATAGGCGAACTTTCAAGCCCGAAGAACCAGACTGATAAATTCTATTCTTCAGAAATTTCATTTGTTTTCTGTGTAAACTGTTTTCCCCCGTATCCTCAAACTGCAATGTTCCCGTGTGTGTGCCATGACATCGTGTGTGTGTGTGTATTCATTTACTGCATCTTTACATTGCTTTTCATTTGCATTGTAGCTCACCATTGGTGCTTCATTTACTGTGGACCAATCATTTTATCGCATCACTCTGAGCGTTCATCTCCCAACGTGTTTTCCAATCGATAAACATTCCGTCAAGATTCGTTTATCTTTTCAGTCGCGTGATTGAACTTACGATTAGCTGATTCGTTCAACAACTCAGGGACGTAACATTGTGTGTAGTCGCGCCTGTGGACGTGGTCTTGAAGCAAATTGGGGAGCATGCAGCACATTTCATTTATACTATTGCTTCTAAGGAGAAAGAGATGCTTACAGTCGCTCAACATCCTACCTGTTTGTTATGGCACACGTTCCACATGCAACGTTCCGCATCCGGTCGTACACAGAATTTGCTTCTGCACCATCATTCGAAAATTCGCTGATCATTATGATGGCGTCTTCAACTGTATGCAACTATACTGTTTGGATGCAATGAAAATTGTGGTTCAAGGGTATCCAGGGGAATATTAAAAAGATTGCTGAATCCAACAAACGATGACCTCGTGCGCGACTGCTGTAAATTTGTCAGCCGAACTGTTGGAAAGTAGTGGAATGCAAGCAGTTTGTGTGGAATCTGGAAACCTTTATTCTTTTTGACATACTGGATGCAGTAAAGTTGCATGTAATGTGTTTTGCTTAATCCGCCTCTCAATGACATTGTCGAACAGGATGCCGTAGATAAAGCTCACGAATTTCGCAGTAATACTTTTGGGTTAGCTGTATTCATTCGCACCTGGTCCGACAAAGCCTGTTGGGTAGACTTATAAGTGATCTAGTAAGGTATCCGCAAGGCTTCCAACTGGATCACCGTTTCGGCCATTTTGGTTTAGTTAGATTAAACAGCGCACCAACAGTATACAGCTGTATTGTATACTCCAGTTCACTAACCGGGAGGACCGTTATCTCCGCGGACACAATTGTGTGGCTGTGAATATTACAGGTGACTTTGTAACATATTACACACATGACGATTTTCCATGTTTTCTGTTTGTAACCCATTGTACACGCCATTAGTGTTCCCTTGTTTAATGTTAATGCTGCTTCCTACATTATTCTGAGAACATCCCAGTTATTGGCCTGTTGCACATCTATTGTACATAGTACCAATAATGCTAACTGTTTCCCTTTCTACATTTCATATATCATCAGACGACTTTGTATGACTATCCATGAATGCGATTAACTACACTTGGATAGTTGGTCTGAACCGGGTGCAGTGTTTTGGGGGGAAATGTCCAAGTTGTTGCCGTAACTTGATGATACAACATGCCCCAAGTATGAAAGGAAAAACACGGTATGATATCCCGCAACTATATCTACTGGGTAGTGCATATCACCGCAACCTGTCCAGATTCATATGTGGATGCCTGTACCAACCAGCAACTGTTAATTGTTGAAAATACAGTGTTCACCGATGTCAAATGTGTGGACGCAGTAACAGTGCATGAGATCAGGTATACCGAGTGGAAGAGTTCTGAAATGAATACGTCACTGATATCCTCAACAGAATATCCGTTCGCTGATAATAGTCAGGAAATCAGGCACAGCAACCACAGAGAGCTCCACGCACAACGACTGAAATTATAGATGTTTATTCTACTGCGTGGTAGATCTAAACACAATGTGTGATGCTTCATAGAACGCGGAAAATATAAAGGAAGTAACTCAATGTAGCTTAAAAAGATGCGCAAGTTTAGAGTTCTGCGGAGGTAAATAAAAATACTCCCAGTAGATTCAACTTGTCCTGCTTCTGTTTATGGATTCAGAGTCTACTGTGGAGACGATCGTCACGTCAGAGGTTTTCGAAAGTAGTCTGAAGCGGATGGTAGCCTTCACTCATCTTCAACTTTCTGAACTCAGTGCACAGAAAACTCGTGATTGGAAGACAAGCAATTGTATTTGTATGTGTAGACAAATTAAGAGGTGCGGAAGGTTACGAAAACCGTTAGTCAGAATACCGCAAATAGCTATAACAGTTAGTTTAACTCATCTCAGCAAAGTACACTGAAACTTAGTGCATTTAATGTAACGGAAATGTAGTGAAGAACTCAACTGTGGACACATCGTATTGTCACGACAATTGTATTTTTCCAAATTAGACAAAAGAAGGGCACTTGATGCGTATCATTCTGGAGTAAACTGTGATGATCAGTCTCCAGATAAAACGAAAAATAGGGTACCCACCGCAGTATAGCTGTCATAGAACCGAAGCACTTTCCGGAAATATGTTCCTGTCCGTTTGAACCACTCGATTATGTTACGATCCCAAACATAAAAAACAAGCGAATAGAACAAGGGTGTTTTCATAGGAGCATGCAGTCTGTTGTGTACAAAGAATTGCATACTTCGATCCAATGGTGTCGAGTTTAGATAGACTTGTTCTACAGCAAGTGCACTGATAATCATGTATGTAGAACGCGTATGTGGAATAATGTGACTTATCGTCGGGATTGTCTCATGGATTGCGATGCATCGAGAACAAGGAACACACTGACACTTTCATGGGCGCACAGAAAAAGAATGCGGAATTCTGTGTTGATTTGGGTTTGTTATAAAGAAAGTTGAAAACTGGTAAAACTCAGTTGCAAACAAAAGTTTCTTTTTGCAAGTAGGCTACAAAACTGTCTCGATTGAGAAGATAAGCTCTGTAAGGTTCCATTTGTAGAATGTTTTCATGTCTCTTTGGTGATAATCTGTCCGCGAAGACAAACGGTAACAGTTCGATGTGCAGCCTGTTGTCTATAAAAATTGCAAAAGATGGCGTGACTTCCACTTCCAAGTAAAATATTTACTCCACTTTTACACGTACATGCCGATATCTTACGTGGTTTTACAATCACTTTACTAAGCAATTAAGGAAGAAACTGAAATCTCGACCTGGTATAAGACGAGTATGACAATATATTGGTAAGCCGATATAACATTTACATAATACTGCGCTAGAGTGTAGTGGTTTGGGTGATCAACCGCTGTCCCAAGCTTCCGTAATTGATGAAGGAATGTTTCTAGATTATCACTACAACGCATACATCCTCCAAGTTTTTGCCTTAATGTCAAGTTGTTTTGGAAGTCTTTAAAAAAAATTCCCTTACAACTTCTCATGATGTTGATCGCTTCTCGTTATTTCCACCCAAGTGTGTTAACCACCGCACAACAGTCCAAGACCCATCACTGAGAAGTGAGATCGAAGAAGTTGTACAAAAGTATGCTGTTCACCAGCCCAAAAAAGATTTTCTAAATGATATGGAATTACTTGGGGTAGTTTTTCAAGCCTGCGTCTCGTACCCCAGACCCACGTCATTTAATTAACAGTGGACTGACTGTGGGAGCAAACGATGTTGATGTAGTAAATGAACTAGCAGCGCAGATGGAAGCTTGTCTCAACTTGTTGCAGCAGAGACGGTGCATAGCTAACCCAAATTTCTTGGTAGCTTTGGCAGCGACTGACAGTTAATTGTCATACGCCTTGCAGATAGAGCGGTTCAAAATGCTTTTGGCATGGTTCGAACACTTGGAGGACCTAACTCCACGAATTTGTTTAAACTAACTTACTGAGGTAGCATCTACGTAAGTACTGTGTAGGGAATATTCAAGGCAAAAACGCGACGACTTCAATAATCTGACTGAACCGATGCTCGTGAAAACCATGCATTGTCTTTACCTACCCACTGATCAAAAATTCAAGACTGGAATTATGGTGAACACAAGGGTTGCTCTCAACAGCAGGGTAAATCAGAGAGAAATTCAGTGAGGTTGCCTAGCTCTGATAGGATAGTAGAAACCAAAGCGGTATTAGATTCTGTGTTTGGCTTGATTCTTATCGATATGCATTTGGGTCAAATTGCCCTTGCTGTGGGTTTCAACTATAACTAAAAAATCCCAAATGTTTTCAGTCTCAAAGTTGCTTGCCTCATATTCGTTAACCATTTGCAAGTGTGCGGCAAGCGTGGTCCGTAAAGATGTATCAAGTTCAACAAGCGGTGTTCTCTTCAGAACAGCTTTCCTAATGATCGCGGTAATAAAATCAGGCTTTTGATAGAAATGCAAGCACCGGATGCCTACTTGGTTCTCAAGCAGAGGCACGGAAATACAGTGGAGACTTTCGTAGCGCCGTCAGTTTGGAGGAGAATAAATAAAATGTCATGTACTAACATGATTTCTGACAAACCAAGCGAAACTTCTGCCTAACTGGAAGTGATATAAAAACTAAAATTTGGGGAAGCAGATAGCTGTCGCCTTACACTGCCTACTGAAGACAAAATACTGTCAAAACAGAGGAAATCACATACCAAAAGGCGCGGCCTGGATCATGAGGTTGGTCAGCGGAGTCATGGTTGTCCGACATTATCCAGTAACTAGCCACCCCTTGGGAGATTTTGATGTCATTATAGACGGAAAGTTGTGCATCAACTACAGGCTACAAGCATAGACGAATATAGTTTGAAACGATTTGCTGAATTCTTTGAACCGGAGAAGTTTGAGGGACAGAATAGTTTCTGGTACTCCCTCACTATAACGTTACGCATTCGAACAAGCTAAGCAATGTTGGAGTCGTATTCATCTGTGCACGTAAAAATCAAGGCGCATTCCTCAATGAACTGCTTATAAACTGAACCGGCCTAATAAACTTTTTGGTCCGTCTTGCTCAGATACATGACGGAACATTTTGCTATGACGACTAATATAAAAACCGTGCTTTACAGAATCTGGGTCTCTCTAAAGATCACGAACTGTCTAAGACTTTTGTAACAGTCCGATATACAGTCTCAACAAGGCCAGGTGCGTTTCGTGTGACAGTTAGTCGATGTATGGGTTGATATCCTCTTCTAGGTGTGCCAGTTTTGCCTAAGCTGAATACGACCAGGTTGGATCGACGAACTTTGCGACTGGACATTGGTTGTTAGGAGACAGAGTTTCTAAGCTCACGATTGTTTGTTCAGTAACAATTCGGTATAAGAAGCTCAATATCTACCCCTTAGTTCTTAGCGATCATGCCTAAAGGGGAATATAGGTTGACTAAATGGGTTGATTGCTCAGCTCACTTACCTAGCTCTCAGCTAGTCTGTCCACCGTGACTTGAAACTCAATATATATATATATATATATATATATATATATCACGCCTGGTGTGCCACATTTAGTGAACTTAACTTCAAGGTCATGAGGCGAATCTTGGAGGCGGTTTCGGCAAGTTATCCCGTGTTGAAAAGATTAGAAATGACATGCCTAGTAAACCAAATTAAGTGGCACTTGAAATGGCGGTAAGTTGGAACAAACAAAGTGGAGTAAGCAGATCGCTTGCTAACAACTGTACACTAATCAAGCTCATTTGCTAGTGTAATCCATAACTGGTTGTATTTGTGAAAATGACTCTCGACTATGCAGATCAAAATGTTGGAAACAATTCTAAACAGTCGGATACATATTATTGACAGTTTGTTATCAGGCTGATGTGAATACAAGAAGCTCCAGTCTGCTAGGACCGGTCTTCCTAGAATAAATGTACACCATAAGCTTAATCCTCGGATTCACAGGAGAGCTAAAACGGATGGTTGCAAACTATGTGCAGTCTATTAGTTCATCTTGGGGTGTAATGTCACACACACCCCAAACTTGTCACAGCCAGGCGCTTGGAGGTGATGGACATATGTAAGTCAGCCTGTTCATTAGAATCATTAAACGAGCCAGACAGTTGAAACTGATCCAACCGTGTGGCGACACTGCCACTTATTCCGTGTTTAGGTCAGAGAAAGTGGAATGGACGGCTGGGTGGGGCCACACAAGACTGAATGTCCACCAACAAACCTGCTCGTGTAATGAAACGAACCCAGGCAGTTTTCATCCGATAACACCAATTACCGGCCACCCACTTTTGATCTGAGCATCGCCCAGTCTCATTCAAACTAAACGGAACAGAATGAGTAGATTGAGAATGATGCCGCCTCTATGCGCGCATTCTGAGAACCAACCATTCAGGTTGGCAATATGGCATTCTCAGAGAAGTGCGTGCGATATTGTGTCGGATGGCGTACTGATAAATTTGAAAGGTAAACTCGACTGGATCTGTGGTTACCGTATAACCATATAGGTAGGTGGCTCCTTCAAAAACCCCTAACATGAGCAGTTATCTAAAATCGATTTTGGGTTACCAAACCCTCATTCATATTGACAGTCGGATAGATGTTAGTTGGGTAAAGATAGACCTGTCTGCAAGTGTGGGTGTGAGCGATGGGAAACTGGCACAGTCAAGTTTACTGCGAGAGTACAGGAATGCATAACCATTTAGCACTTCACCCGTCCAGCACAGAAGCTTCGCGGTGGTCAGTGACTTGTTGATTCAAGCGCATTCACTTGCGCCGGATTAGTTCTGGAGTTTCCACTGGTTGTTCATAAATGAACGCGCCGGTCTTCAACGTTAGACTCCTGTTTGACAAGCATGTTGCGACCAAGAACGCAAGTATCGTCTAATGGGTTTGTTTGTTCTGCCACCCAATGTAGGTATAAAAATATGTGTGCACACTCGCAATGACTTCTGATAGATTACAGCTTGTCAAATCACTTATCTACAACGATTGCGCAGCTGACCTTAATCAGGTATGGTTTTCGATGGTCAGTCATAGATTGTGATGTGATCTACCGACATGTGCATATCTCGAATGGCTCGAATGGCTTGTTGGGAATGGACGCCAAGGATCTAGAACATAGAGTGATGCGACTGAATGATTCCATTCATCCTGGACGATTAAGTATACATTTCCTTAAAAAGAACAGTTTCACAACGAAATTTGTTTTAGTAAGGTCGAATGGGTTTACAACAGTTGGAAGTTGCAGCACGATCAAAACAATGCTGTACACTCGCTAAACAATATAGACGCCAGATAAAAATGTTTATTTTTAAAACGGTTAGAATGCCTTCCACATCACTGCTAAGTTTTGGTCTATCCAGCCATCTAGTGGGACTCGAGGAAATGCCATTTTCCTAATAATCCCGGTGACACTCAGTGTTCTTCTGCAAGTAAGTAGCGAAACTGGTATACCTGTCCGCTAATTATTACAGAAATTGATTTGTAATCAGTATCATTTAGTCCACATATGCAATGTGTGTAAACAGCGGAATGTTCAGTCAACTGTACAATATTTTCTTCCGTTGTTTGTTTAATTAATTTTGTTTATGATCCTATCACGGTCGATGGTTTGAATCTACAGAGATTTCCCTCCCGATTTTTGAAAAGCCACACTCCAGTGGGTTCTCTGTGTTTTTGTTCTTCTATTCCGTTTGGTCAATAACCGTCGCTTGAGTCAGATGCTCTTCATTTTTCACGCTAATTTAGCAATGTATCTTATGCTGTTTTCTCTCAAGTTGAATAGCACTCATTTTAACCGTAGCTTTCGCATTCAGAGAAAAATTCTAGCCAGCAACTCTCGAAAAGAAGCGCTAGACTCGAGTTTCGCTCTCATTAGAGCTATTCAGTAATGCACGCCCGGTATTAGAACACCGGCCACGCTTTCAAGAGACAATTTCGTGAACCACTGCGTCCTTGGACTCACACTAGGTGTGACTGAGTTATAACATTTGAAATCCCAGCCACTTTCGCTTGTGAGTAATGATCAGTTTCACTAGTTCTGTCATTTCAAAATGCGGACTCGATACATCAGTCAGAAAGAAAAAGCGTGAGAACAGATCTGCTGGATTTATATCAAAGGCATGAAAACAAAATGATCAACGAGTGAGCTCGCAACATCTGTCGTGAACCACACTTTTTGGACCAATTCAACCAGTAGACAGAGTTTTAACTGAAAACTGTCTTTCTGGGAACTTGTCCGAAGCGAAGAACAAGTACAATAAGTCACTCATAGAAAAACACCTATCGGCAGTATATATGTGCAGCCGATCCAGCAGCCAACCAGATTACTGACTACGGGTTCTTTTAATTGACAACGTCTGCCTCAAGAAAGAGGTCTGAACTTCTAGTAAATTTGATCTCGAAATTTTCTGGAGCTGATGGTTATGTGTTCGTTCAGAATTCAGACTACTCTTAGTAACAAGTAGGTTGTACCTATCGTTTTCCTGTGTAGCATTTCCTAGTCCGACAGTTCGCAATTAGTTTTTTTACCAAACCAATTCCATTACATAACTGTCGTATCCCGGCCCGACCGTTCAGTATAATGGTGCTTGTGAATTAGTACTACTGAATATTCATTGCACAAATTTTGGTACTGAACATCTTACACACAAAATTTGAAATGTGTTGCTCAACTCGTGAAACCATCAAAGAGGATGGAGAATTAATTTTCTGACTTAGTTTGAAAGTAGGATGCAATAATATGACGCACTTTTTTTTAGGTTATTTGTTTTCAATTTGTGTACACTATACCAGTATCAAAACGGAACAATTGTACGAAGCACAGCAAACTTGGTTTAAACAACCGACTCCAATAGGACTGTGGGTAACAGTAGACAAGTAAACAACTAAACAAAATTTTGAGTAGAAGAATGTATATTTCGCGCTGGGTTTGGATCGACGTCTACGACAATCAGTGGGGAGTTGAACCGCTTACATTATTTACATATAGAAAATTGCAGAGCACCGACGGAATTCTTTGAAAAATAACATTTTTTGAGTTTTCAAGGGCCCAGTATCATCCAGCTTCGTTATTATTTTTGTCATTTGATG
>LOND01002213.1:71179-83585 GCA_014220965.1 Paragonimus kellicotti | reverse complement strand
CGTCTACACCTTGCAAACAAACAACCGAGCTAACAGTGAAAGTAAGGCGTCATCAGCAAGACAGCCTACTTGGGACTTCCACTGCCCCGCATCATTAAGTGCACTCACTTCACAGACAACTCGGCCAAACAACGACAACATTCACGCCACTGAGCTCGATTAGCCGCCATCTCACCTAACGTCTCAAGCCACCGACTCTGTGAGTCGCGAGGGCCCCAGCCCGGGAGACGAACCCGATCTACAGTGACCAACCCCTTCGTGAACGACTATCATCATCATCATCATATCAGCCATGAGCCTGACCAAAAGGTACTGTGGCTCGGGCTGCCGCTCACCTCAACAGTGACGTGGAATATCCTAGAAGAAAACGTTACTAAGGTTGAAAATTAATAGAAGTCTAAGCAAAAGAACTAGAAATGGTATGGATGCAGGTACGCCATTGACTGCGACACGCGCCATCTCGGATAGCGTCTCTAACCAGCGGTTTGAGTGATCACGAGGACCCCATCCAGGCAGGCGACACCTACCCACTTTACTCAGTGGAGCAGTCAGGGTCTTCATATTTTATGACCACTTAATGTGGGCTATTTGGCGGAGACAAGCGATGGTCAAATACAGCAAGCTTGTTGATATCTTCCTTGCGAACAGGCCACGTTTCCGAACCATAGAGCAAAACAGAACGCACACAGCATTATATACTCTTCCTTTCAGCGACAATCGAACGTCTTTTCGACGCCACAGATGACGCAGGTTGGCAAAGGCAACTCGTGCCTTTGCTATCCTCGTTGATATCTCATCAGCAATATTACAAGCTGACGAGATAGTGCTACCCAAGTAGGTGAAACTGTCCACAGTCTCAAGCGGATTACCTGCAATAAAGAAAGTAGGAGTGGAAATGCCCCAGTCTTGAAGTAACACTTTGCACTTTGAAGGTGCGAAGCGCATTCCATACAAACCAGCCCGGTCACTCACCTTGTTCAGCATGGTCTGCATGTCTTCGGCAGAGGGGCTAAGTAAGACAATGTCGTCCGCGTACTCCAGATCGGTCAACCGAGCGCCAGGAAGAAGCTCAACACCAAGTTCACTGGACTCCTCAAGCGCACCCTCCAGAATGTCGTCCATGACAAAATTGAACAGGAAAGGGGAAATCGGACACCCTTGACGAACACCACTAGAAGTGATGAACGCCCGAGACAGCTGTCCATAAACTCTCACCCTGCTTGCAGAGTGAGCATACAGTGATCTCAACAGATTCACGTATTTCCCTGGTACTCCCTTGCGAAGAAGACAGTTCCAGAGAACGTTACGAGCAACTGAATCGAAAGCAGCCTTCAGGTCCAAAAAGACCACGACCGTCGGCTGCCTATAAGAGTGCCGATGTTCCAAGATCCGTCGCAAGGTAAAAATGTGGTCAACGCACCCTCGACCGGAGCAGTGAAAGCCGTAAGGAAGCTGTCTTGCTGATGACGCCTTACTTTCACTTACAGCTCGGTTGTTTGTTTGCAAGGTGTAGGCGCCTTGATGTTGTATGTTTGAATATAGACGTAGCTATTTTTAGTAGTTAGGTCCACTTCCCCTCCTTCTCTCCTTTCTTACTGTATTGTTTTTTTTCTGGCAGTCAAGCATCAGTGTGAACCACTGGTGTATTCCTGTCTGTGATGCTGATGATGCCATATGAACTATCCCGTCTAATGTTGTTCGCTTATAATAAAAAAATATGGCATGTTGTCTGTAATAGTTGTGACGCGTGTGCCGTATAGGCCGATATACCCCCCCCCCTATAAATGGCCTAAAACGAACCCTGTGGAGTTCAAAATGAGAAGGTACGAAGTTATGTATATCAGACAAGCATAATTTCCATTACCTAGTCGACGGTGTACCGCTCCAAGTTACGGACAGAGAAGACTTTGGTGTTGTCACACAATCTCATCGAGTCCTTGTAACACTGAAGTAAACGCCAACAAAGCTGTTAGCGCAGTAGCCTTTGTGAAGCGATTGTTTGGTGATTGTTTGGCGATCATGCTTCAAAAACCTGTACAGCAGCTTTAATCGTCTTCATCTCAAGCAATGGACCTTGGTTTCGTTTTGACTTACAGAAGGACAAACTTATTTTGGAAACTGTTCAGAGACCTGCGACGAAAGCAGTTCGTGGTCCGGGATGCAAATCCCTACCTTGAACGGCTCCACGAACTAATTCTTTTTTCTCTGGAATACCGTAAACAGAGAGGCATCCATGATTCTGGGGATCTTAAACGATCTGTGCAGACCCCTGCGTACTCCTGCAGATACTGACTCATTTTGAGGGCACTCCATGATGGTAAACGGCCAATGTAAAAGACCCGAGTTTACGCACAGCTTCTTCTCAGTTCGGGTCTGCAAAGCCTGGAACTCTGCCAGAACATATCGTGAGTGCCACGACAGTGGCTGCGCTCAAAATTCGTCTGGACCGCTACTCCAGCACTCACTCTGTACCCCTACATGCTCTCGTTCACATAGCCACTTGTGTATGTCTGTCAACTAGCTCACACCCAGTCATACATATTCACCCACATATAGACACGTGTATACTAGCAGTAGGCGTGCATTTGTTCTACATTTCAGCCTTATGGTACAATCAAGAAAAGTTGCAAAATGTAACTAACCCCCTGGTACAGAGATTCCTTGTCTGGAGAAACATAACCATCAAAATATGTCGCGTTTCACTTTCATTGAACTCATTGAACCTTGTGGCGGCGTGAGCGCGCGAAGAAATATTTGAATCCCACGCCGATGCATATCTCAGTAACGACTTGAGATATCGGATTTCTGACAACAGAATCGTGTTCTTCGGGTCAGGTTTACCCCTAAACCTAACAGAAACTCATTAATAACGGAGTGAAACGTTATAGGGGAGTTCCCACAAATTATAGAGCCAGACGGCGGTATCTTCGGTAGAATTCGGTTTCCTATTTTGATCGGCGAACCCGAAAGTGTTAACCTCCCACTTTCTTCTCACGCCATTTGGTGAGTCAGTTCCTGTGAGTAATTCATGTGAATATTTTAACTGACGGTATCATTTGAACTTCTTCGGATCTTTGATTTGATCGCATTTTATATCTTGTGCCCCGTTTAGTGTTTTCATTCTTTATGTGCTGTGAACTATGCGGCGTTTTACTTTGCTTGTCAAAACAAAGCCAGATTCGCTTGCTCAGGTTTGCGTGCGGTGGGTTCAATTATCCCAACAGTAACTCCACACTTGAAGATGGACTCTGCTGTGGTTCGTACATCTTGGAGCCGAATTCATAAATAACCAAACCGTTTGACCAAGCAAAGTTCAGCCAGTCAATGTCTAGACTCCCAAAGGAAGTCACAGCGCAACCGCATGATGTTTTCCTTAATCCGTTCTCTGCCGTGTATCAGTGCATCAAAAACTGACATCGGCATAACATTGAATAACACCGAATTGACCGCGGTTGCATGGACTCTCAGCCTCGCACCCGCGTATCAGTCACTGAGTCACTGAATCGGTCTGCGGAACATCCTCATAACACTCTCAAAGAGGCTGTAGTCAGGCGGGTGACTTCGTCAGAGAAGGCTTGCCTACTACAGCTTTGCAATGGGTTATAGCTGGACAACGATGTCCCCTTCACGCCGCTTCGTGAGATGCAGCAACTTCTGGGGAGCTCCTGCATGAACGAGTCACTTTTGCGAGATCCATGGATATCTGGGACAACTCACGCTAATTTTGTGCACGCGTTCCATGTTGTTATCCTCAGATAAAAATTCACCAGACGTGAAGTACAAAAAGACCGTTGAGAATAGAGACTGATTATTTGTCAAATGAAATGTACACGTGGTCTTTAATAACGCTATAAACGGCACTGACATGCAAGTTACTTAAGGAGGCTTAGGGACCGGCCGTCGACGAGCGAGTAAACCGGAAGTGTGTGTGGTTCGGGTTCGCGCCACACAGTCACATGGCATGCGGACAAACAATCGGACAGCATACATCGTGCGAACTTTCTTAATAACCTAGGTAAAATACTGTGCGCCTATCGTTGCTAGCCGGAGCCTCAAAAATACCTATGGCGGAGAATTGTGCACGTTTGGCCTCCGGGGACAGTCTGTGCGGTTGTTCATTTTGGCAGACGTTAAAGCATTCACTATCAGTGCGGATCTTCTGAATCTCTTTTGATTGAATTCAAAAGGCACAAACTGGTTGAGAGCGTTACTCTCCTCGTTCAAGGGGTTTACGGTAAAGCTAATTTGAATATGCTAACTTGTATTCGCCTTACAATTCCGGAAACCTCCATTGCGTTTCATTCATTCCTAAACGAGTTTCATCAACTACTACAATCGTCAAACTTATCCAAGTCAGTAACGCACACTGCCCAGCATTACGCTGCTATTAAAGGATTACTCGTACATGAACGATCGCGCCGATTTGATAACAAAGCTATAGACAGCACGGGCTGAATATGAACACGCCTCAATTAGACATCAGTTGATCCTCAAACAGCAGTAATCCTTGCTGCACATGGTAGCGAAACAGTCTGTCGGTGCTTGGAGGCCATAAAGCGACCATCGCTCTTTGAGCAACGCAGCGATTCCGGATCGTTGTCTGGTTATGCACACCCAGGATTTCACTGTTTATTTCCGCTAAGAACGTGATATCAAAATCGGACCTCGTCCGAGCGCACCCTCACATCCCAGTTATACCCGGAGATATCCTAGAAGATGGAATACCGAAACCATCTCTCTGTATGCCCTTCGGGCTGCGTAACGTGGCACAGACGCTATAGTGTTTCAGTGACGAATTTTTACACGGATTTGACTTCATCCATATCCACTTGGATGTTTTGCTCGGCCGGTGTACCGATTCCGGAGGAACGAGTGTACGTACATGAAGTTTTAAAACGACCTCAAAACTACGGTGTTAGTATTCAGTCGTGTCTTTGAGATTTTAACGATAGATGTTCTCGGATACCGTATCAATGCTTCAGATGTATCACCCTTCCCTGAAAAAAATTCGTACAACCACGTCTTTTTCTTCGCCAATCACAATAGATCTATCCCGTCACTGTTGAAATGGTTAACTTTTATCGCCGTTTTATTCCGAATTCTGCCAGTATACTCGCTCTTTTGACAAATGTCTTCGATGGTTCCAACAAAATCACCATGTTGATCCTATGTGTAGTACAGGCATTGGAGACGGTTTTAAGTAATGTTGTCACCATCTGTCTACAGACTCCAAACTTGTCTGTTTCTCACGACCGATGCGTCCAATTCAGTTGTCCGTGATGTCGTTCAGCAGCTTGTGGATGATGAACTTGTCTTTATCCCATACAAGCCAGCACATACAAAATACAGCACTGTTAGACGCGAACTATTTGTCCACCTTGACGTTAAACACTTCCGACACTTATTGGAGGGTCGCCGTTTCACCAGTCCTGTCTCTTATATACATTTAGAACGTAGTGATTACATGAAGTGGCGAACGTGCCACAATGTAAGAACAAACAAAGGCATGGTGTAGGTTAATAAAAGAAAAATATGTAGAGAGAGGGAAGAAATTCCAGTGATGCACATAGGCATTCGCATCACGGGCGCCATTGACTTCTATTCCTCGTCATATCAAAGAGCGTCCTCAACCGAAGGTGTTCGTTGTACTTTGGAGCCCAGCAGGGAAGCTGGGAACGTCCTACTGAAACTAGCTTCTGTGTGAGTACCGTCGTACCTCGAACTCAAGTCATACGTTGACCACCATGCTGCCGCTTCCAGCTTAACCCACTACTCGTAACAAGGCAAGATGTGGCTAGTGGTGAGTTGGTATTCGTAAGGTACGATCGAGCCAATGAGGCTTGTTAGACGAGAGCATTGTATTCAAAGGTCGACAGTCTATCCACCCAAAAGATATGTCGACGATCTTCGTCATTGCTGACACGGTGTTCCCATCGCATGCAACAAATGTTTCGAAGAAACTGATGCGCAAAAACGGACACTGTGAACATCCTCCGCGCGGATGGACCTGGTTTCACAGCCGTTTGTGGTAATTAGGTCATGCAAGAAAGGATCTAATCAGTGCGTTGCTCAGTTGGGCGCGCCGATGTGTGTACACGCTTTCCGCCTTGCTAACGTCGACAAGGGAGCTAAGAATTTTTTTTCACTTCAAGTATGGAACATTGAGTGTCAGTTCGTTTTGACACATTGAAGTCACCCATAGTAAGACTGAGAAAAACACGGAAGTTCTATGAAGTCTTCAGGGCCTTCATGAATGGCTTCATCGTCGGGATTGATACATGTGTGTGAACGATCAGTAACCCCCACTGAAGGTGGGCTCTGGCTATCCGTTGGTAATTGTAGCCGAAATAGTGAAAATACGCTTCTCTCTGTTTGGACCACTTACTCCGTATGAGAAGGAGCGTCTGCCGCATCGTGCTTTGCTTCGTCTGACCGCCGATGGTCGGAAGAAACCGCGAGTTACGTGGTCAAGCTCTCATCGCCCTGCTTAGCAAGGTTGGTGAGTGCCGCCTATCTGGCTAGGGAGTTCGCAACCATCCACATCACTGGTTGTAAACGCTCCCTGGTTTGACAGTGTCGCTGTCAGTGAGAAGTCTTTTCTCCCATTGTTTTGGTTCTTTTTTGCTGTCTCACGTTCCCCTGTGTTTTACATTCTCTTTTTTCCTTCGCTTTATTTTCCTATCTTGCATACGTATTCATTGCCCTACTACTTCACAATCGGCAGCCTGCGTATATAATTGTAAAACGCTAGGACGCATCATGCCAAGCACCTCCAAAGTTAGAAAGTTACAACTTCGAAGTGCAAAATGGTTCAAGATGACCTGTTGATTTTTCTAATGTTTCCGACAGAATCGATAGGGACACTACTTTACACTCGTTTCATGAACCTGCCAGCATTACTGTTGAATGTTTATTAGCTAAAGAGATTGGCGCCTTCGCAATTGAAATATCCATTTACCACTGTGGGCAGTCTGGTCTTCTGATTTCCGTTGATAACGCGTCATGCTGTTTCGATTTTAAACGGATGTTTTTGACATTGTGTATCCATCAGTAAGCATGCTTGGCACAAAGCTAATCGTTCCTCCAACGGACATGTTTAATTGTTGTTGACGTCGTTAGTTTTATTGTGCCCTCCAGTTAATTTGTATCATCTGGTGGCTGGATCTTTTGTGTGAGTAGGGCAGACCGTTTGGTCTGACGACTCACTACGTGGGCCTCTTGATGTCGATCTGTTCCTACACCCCGACAAAGTTTGGTCCATGAGTCCCAGCAGCCGGCCAGTTGGAGCGAACTTGAAATTTATATATTTGCCAGAGGTGTGCACACAGCGAACTGCCTCTTACCTCGTGGTTTTTTTTTCATCCACCTCTTTATGTAGCGATCCCTTGTACCAACGTTCTGGCCCCTTTATGTATGCTGACCTTTATAACGTAACAACTCTGTTTGTTGACCAACTTGGTTGGAGTCTTTCTGTTAACTAATTGGCCTTGATTTTCCTTCTGTTCTAGATTTCTTGTTGTTTAAGTGCCGGTGGTGTTTGCCTACAGCATTGCAACAAACGACAACATGACTGGAATGTCTCGGTCGTTCATTGATCGTTTGCGCATATTTGTTAAGGCTGGTAGCGGTGCGGCTGGTAATCCTGTGGTTCGCGGTAAGGGAGGAAACGGAGGATGTGTGTATTTGGAAGCTAAGGAAGATGCCTCTCTGGAGAAGTTACTTCAAAACAATCCAACGAAACGCTTCAAGGTGTGCTTCTTGTTGTCTTGGCTTATCAGAAGTGATTACGGTTAACCTTTCAAAAGATGCCTTATTTTTCACTGCCAGTAAATGTTGTACACGTCGGGTTATTGTAGAACGCCTAGCTTAGAATAAGTTGTTTTCAATGATATTCTTAAAGTTACTTTCTATTTGGTTGTTAGGACCGAATATGATGAAGTTTGCTCCATAGCGCTGTTCATCGCTCAGCTGCGTAATGTGAATTAAACAAGTCAACAGCTATTGGTATAGAGATGACCAGAAACGAATACACTGTTTATGTATGGATTGGTAGTATAAGTTGTAATTTTATTGTCGTGGAAGTCGCCAGTTCCTCGAAAATATTGTGTGACCAGAAGACTAACAAAGTTCACTTGTGAGTGACCTTCACCTTTGCCATGGTCGTGCACTGCTCCGGTCTTCATGATCGACCTAAGCCCTCGTGACAACTGTTGTCATCCCGACTACACGCCTAGACTGTACTGTCTAGACTTTTGTCTGGTCCATTCCCTTTGACCTTGCTTGTTGCTAGTCCCAAACCCTATAAATACGAACGGGTTTGTGACCATGTTGTCTTCGGGCTGAGCGACATAAAGAAGCTCTGTTTGAAGGCCAGTCTTTTTCCTGTGTTCATGCGGTAGCCTCGGGTGGATGGGTTGGATGGGAAGAGACTAACTGACCGCGTATACTCCGTACTCCGTCGTTCATTACCGTTATCCGTCGTGCTGTTATCCGCCGTTTCATTCGACCGTTACTCCGTTTCCGTGAACGCGCAAGTAGGACGTGCTACCAGTTACAACAGTTATCGTTTTAAAACACATGTGAACGCTTTCCCAGGTGATATCCCACGTTTGATGGAATATCAATGGCCTACGTGATTTTACACGAGTGACCTTAGAGGCTGCATTCTCTGAATGCTATAATCTTTATTTCGGCTGGTTGCCCGTTGATCAGCAAATTATGGTTAGCCATGTATGGTTAACCGAATTATGATTGTTCTTCACTGAACTTTCATTCCTGTGTTTTAGCTGCGGCTTGTCTAACTCAAGGATTGGCTTCTGTTTGATATATTTGGTTTCACGGCTACCGTTTAAGCTTAAACTGACCTTCAGCATCTAGTGATGATTTTTTCTTGTTGGAAAACATGGAATGTGAAATTAATGGTGTTTCACTCACTGGTTCCCTGTTATGGTTGCCTACTTGAATAAAGAAATACGTTAACGTGTTTGAATTACCTTTCAAAATACGTTAAATTCACATCAACTTTCTTTTCTAACCATAAGACATACTTATGTTTTGACGTGCAGGTAGCTTTATCTGCTAGCAGCTACTGACTTATGTTAGATGTGGTTGCCACTGTGCTACATGTCTTGTGGTTTTACTGTGTTGAGCCCTCGCCGTTATGGTGAAGTAACATAAGTTTCCTATTCATAACGAGAACGAATATTTTTCATATTGTCATTATCTCATCTCAGTTGCGGGCCAACGTTAGATCGCCGAGCAGACGGGTTAT
Source organism: Paragonimus kellicotti (assembly GCA_014220965.1). Classification (NCBI taxonomy): domain Eukaryota; kingdom Metazoa; phylum Platyhelminthes; class Trematoda; order Plagiorchiida; family Troglotrematidae; genus Paragonimus; species Paragonimus kellicotti. The sequence continues at coordinate 74,314 of LOND01002213.1, read as the reverse complement.
CAAGTAACGTCTTTCACCCGTTTATTAATTCATGATGATAATAAGTCTGATCAGAGGGTACTGTGATTCAGCCCGCCACTGTCCACAACAATGATGATCAATGTACTGGAAGTAGAAAAAGTACGAAGAATAAAAATTGGCGGGACGAAGCTAAGCGGAAGAACTGGAAATGGTCTGAATGTATGCACATCATTTATTGCGGCACTTTGTCATCTCGAATGGCGTTTCTAGCCAATGATTTGAGTAATCACGAGGATGCACTCTGTTAAAGCGACATCGTACTCAACGGAACAGTCAGCGCCCTCATATTTCGTGACCACGTCGTTGGTTGTCCATCGCGTATTTTTTGCTTCTACCGGTGGTCTAAGTGCATAGTGCCCGGTAGAGTAAACGCTTGAATGTGTGTGGATTATGTGATCCAGCTGTCGAAGGTTGTGCCTCTGTACTTGTCACATACACACGTATCGTTTTGATAACAGTAATTACTGTTGGTAAACAATCACGCTGGGATTTTCCGGTTTCTTAAATTGCCTAGAAGTGTTTTATCAATCCTAATATCATCCTTGAAAAGAAACTGAGTGAAAGAATCTTACATTTGAAGTATTTTACGCTTCGGTACTTTAAGTTCTGCCGCTTTTATGGAGGTACCGCGTGAGACTGAATAACAAACCTTTCTCGTCCTGTGGTCTGTATGGTCTAGCTGATGTGCCGAACCTGACAGCAAACATGCGACTGTCCACGGGGACCCATTCGATTAAACATTACTCTGCGATTCCCACTCGGATTTGACATGGGTTCCGACATCACCAAAGCTCCTGAGATAGAAGTGTTCAGAGGTTAAGCCATCCGGGCGTGAGTTGAAGTGAATTATGGTACTGAAACACTTGATTTACGTTTCTGAGACAGTACATGTCGAACTGCAGACTTCAGAGAGCGCTAGCCAAAACAGCCTACTGACCGACTTGCCGGGAGTGTGACCATTATACATGCGCTAATGTTTACCTCTTTTCATGGCCCTAGAAAACGATTGTCTCCCTAATGTACAGGAATGTTATAAAAATTTGTGATGAAAATAGGAGAAAGTGGTAGTGGATGAATAATGTTTTCGTCGGAAGAACGATATTTTCTGATACTTCCCGGACGTGGATTGACTTGAGGAGTCCTACTCAGATTCTCGGATTCAGGAGTTTGACTTCCGTGGCAGCGGGTGATAGGTTTTTCCTGGGTCACGCTTTCTGGAGCTGATGGCTCAGGAAGGAGTCTGACTCACTTGTTAGTGAGAATCTTGTCTAGCCCGAGGACACAATGAGTAAGACAACGTTGTCACTAGTGCGAAATGGAATCCCGAATCCATCTGCTCCTCGTCTGATTGTCCTCTTGTGGCTTGCCTGACAAGGTTGCGCCTAGTATGACCGAAGTCCTAGTCGTCATAGACCTCCGCGTCGATGCAGTGCACAGGCCTGGCCACCAGGTAAAGGTAGCACGATTGGTCGGTAATGTATAGTCGGAATTTCCCCCATACTGACGAGTACACAGCGCATTGGTTTGAGTAGACCGGTCGATCCGTTTTGAAAGTTGACTGCTGACTTAGTTTATCGAGTCTCTGATATTCCAGGTGTCCAAAACCTGTGAGAAAACGGTAACCTTCGTGGCCTATAAGTGTCCGTTCTAATTCTCCTAATGATCGATTTGGTGTTGATAGTTCTAATTGCTCGGATCTATTTATCAATTAGCACCCCGCGAACAAAATACCACTTCACTTTAAACGAATAGAAACTTTATAGTGTTTTGCCGAAGCTGTGTAGGTCCCATAACCCATTCCACTGTTCGACTCCATCAGCGACTTACCAAAAAGGTTCATGATATCAGGTTATCCGTTTTCACGATGGCAGCTAAGAAGTCTTTCTCTTAAAAAAAACACCTTGTCACAGTATTGTTTCCTCCCACCCCATATGGTCTTCCGTACTAAACCAGGTGTTAGCCATTGCTACATCAGTTCTTTCTATTGTCTTCCGCCTCTTGTTTACTTAATAGAATCACCGTGGTAATTAAACCGTGCGTAAAGACGCTTTCCAGATCGGTAACGTTTGCTCACATCTGATGACTTAGTTCTGGTTAATACGTACACTTCACAACGTCCATATTTCATTTTGAGTGATGAAATGCTGAGCACATTATGAATTGCTATTCAAGACCGAACAGCATTTTACTGGTTAACATGTTGTGTACGTTTTTTCTGGGATAACCCAGTGATGATTTCCAGGCTTAATATCCGGCCCGCCAGGTGCTTAATCATTCTCATCCAGCTGGTCACTTCTTTGCAAACAACGCTGTTTTGTGTGAACTTTGACTGTTATTGACCCTCTGGGGTTAGTACATATGGTAAGCGCCTTGCACTTTCCAAGTAATAACCGTACCGAACAAAATGAACTTCCAGCCAGCAGGCTGGATAAATACCATCAGTAATGTTACAGGACTATTATCGATTCCGAACATGCACTCTCTCGTTAGGGCGTAATTCGAATGTGGTTTGCTTGGAATTTCTTAAGGTAAGCCTGGTTTCTGTTTGCCGTGGATAGTTTTGAGAGTTGTACGGCAAACTTGCCTTCTAAGGATATTTTAAATCAATATCACTCTTTGTTAATTGCATGGTTTCAAGTCATGGCAGCCTGATTCGCATGCGCGTCCAAATCAATTCAGTAGTTTCTCGCTGTGTGCTCGTTTCGTTCAACTGTGGATGCCGCATCTGCACAGGTGATCACCTCAGTCTTTGTTCATAGTCCCATTGACAGTATTTCAGCTAACCACCAACCGTTTTTTATCATAGTGGTTTGGCGAACTGTGTACCAAAACACAACTCATGGTTGTCTGTCTTCAGCATGGTTCTCCATAAATCGGCTTTCCATTTTATTTGCGTTTCTAGTAGGGGTACCACTTCACCTTTTGGCCCTCCTGGTCCCTAATACAGGTCTACAATACGAGTTAGTACGAATAACTTCAATTTCCGCAGTCCGGAACACAAAGGTCGAAAGGCTGCAAGCGCACAGACATAAAGCTCATCGAAAGTCGACGTCTTATGCATTTCAGAGACTGGATTCCAGGACAGTATTCACTGTAGCAAACTGACAGCATCTG
>LOND01002213.1:55643-67201 GCA_014220965.1 Paragonimus kellicotti | reverse complement strand
TTGGATACTACTGTACACTTCGGGTGCCTCCACGGCGGCTGTTACTAGTCAAGTTGGAGAAGGCACAGTAATCGGCACGTTGGGCTCGTTAACAGTAAGTTGTAACGATCCACGTCTGATCGTTGAGTTACGCGTAGCCCAAAAACGGATCCCCAAATTGAAAACAAGATTGGACCCAACAATTTCTACGGTACTATTAAATAATTACAAAAAGCAAACCTCAATCGTTCGCGACGATAGTCTCGTCCAGCAAAATCAACAGTTTCTCAACAGGACCAGCAAGGTCAAAGGTCAGCCGTCACGCCAGTAAGCCAGGACAAGAATGGCTCGCGCCAAGGACATTTAATGACAATAGTTCAATAAAACAAAACGGGGTGGGTGAGGTAGTGGGAACAAGTGTCAGGTTAGGGGGAAAATAGGGAATGCAAACGATGGGGACGAATTTTCTCAGTTCATGGATCAACAAATTTACAGCGCCCGCCAAAATTCGTCTGCATCTGGCAGACCGCCGGTAGTGCTGCACAGTTCTGGCTCCCTACCTATAATATACTATATACCTATATACTTAATATAACTATACTTAATATAACTATCCACACGACATACGTTGGAGACCTCGCGAACCGTAGTGTCTAACAGTCATGCCCCTCTAACAAACAAAGGCGCCTCACGTCTCTCCTCAATAGACCTGCCTTCGTGCGAACCTCTACAGTACGGACTAGTTCGTCAGTGTCTACTTCACATTTCGTAACTAGGCCCAGGGGCCACTGGTCTCTAGTCAGTCCGTCGGATACGAGAACAACGTCACCCACCTGAAAATTACGTTGCCTCGTCAACCACCTCTGGCGCACTTGCAACGATGACACATACTCTGGAGACCACCTTCTCCAAAAGGTAGTTACCATGTGATTCGCTTGTCTCCAACACCTAGTGTACCTATCTACCAGATTGGATTCTGGGGCCAACCCTGTATTGCTCTTCAAGAGAAGTAAGTCATTCGGGGTTAGAACGATGTTGTCAGGACCGTCTGCGGCAACAGGAACCAATGGTCTGTTGTTTAATATACGCTCCACTTCAGCCAATGAAGTTAGGAGGGTTTCGTCATCGATTCGTTGCTCTCGGCAGATTGCGCTCAAAATACATCTGACAGATCGAATCAATCGCTCCCATACTCCACCCCGGTGACTAGCATACGGTGGGTTGAAGTGCCACTGAATTCCCTTTGTAAGAGCTTGTCATTGACGGACTCGCTACCTAAGTTGCGAACCCAGCCTCTAAGCTCTTTGTCAGCGGCTACAAAATTGGTACCGTTATCGGAAAAAATAGCCTCATGCCTACCTTTGCATCCCAGGAGACACTCCGACCGCACTGATCTGATCAGATCTACTTCTGCCGCTCTGATCTCCATTAAACTCAGGGAGCCGGCTTTCAAAATCAATTTCGAGCGCCCACCGTGGAGCTTAATAATGTAGCACTTGAACCGGGCAAGCCAAACTACGGCTTTGAGCAATCGAGTCCAATTTGAATACCGAATGATAAGGTTATGCAGGCCGTTTGCTTGTACGACAAAGTTGGCGTGAGCCGGTGTCTTCTTTAGTACGATGTCGTTGGGCTCAACGAGAGAGTTGGGTTTCGGAGGCCATGACCTGCAAGATCGACTCAAGAACTCAGGACCTTTCAGCCACTTTCCTCCTAGTAGGCCGCCCACCAAACCGCGCGAAGCTAAGTCAGCCGGATTTTCTTCGGATCTCACGTGCCTCCATTGTTTGGGCGTCGACGACTGGTGGATCACAGAAAGGCGGTTAGCCACAAACGTGCAGAACCGAGTTGACACATTGTGTATATAGTAGAGGACAATCATAGAATCAGTCCAAAAATAACAATATCGGAACATCTGACCCAAGTTGCCAACGATGATTCCATGTAACCTCACGGTTAAGACTGCTGAGATTAGTTCGAGTCGCGGGATAGTCACCGCTTTGGATGGTGCAACTCTAGCCTTGCTAAACAGCAGTGCACTATTTCTGGCACCTTCATTTGAGGTAAAGCATCCATACGCTACTGCTCCATAACCCCCTTCCGAGGCATCACAAAAAATATGCAGCTCGGATAGCTCTGTCACAATAGCCTGCGAAAACAGCATGCAGCGTGGAACTCGGAAGTCATCAAGAGCCTTTAAGCTTGTCAACCAAGCTTGCCACTCTTTGCGATCTTCTAGACACAATGGTTCGTCCCATCCAGCACAGTTTCTGAAGCAAACGTTTGCCTGGCAGCAGCCATGGCGAGACAAAGCCCAAATGGTCGTATGGCGAAGAGACACAGGATAGCATCCACTCTCCTAGTCTCCGCTCTGTCTAGAAGCTGGAGGCTCAAGCGCAACTCATCTGTTTCAGCGTCCCATTGGAATACCCAGAGTTCGTTGTGATGGTAAGGATTTGGCTGCAATATCTACTAGGGAGGGTGAGAGCTCTGAGGTCGGTATTGATGTTAGCACCTCACGGTCATTCGAAACCCAGTTTCTCAGCCGGAAGCCTCCTCTTGCCAACATGTCAAAACCTCTCTCACAAAATGTTTTGCTATCTCCGCGTTGGAAACAGAAACCAGACAGTCATCATAAAAACTCTTCCGAACTGATTCGCGGGTGGAAATTTCATACAACGACCCACAGTCCTCAGAGGTACGTCGTAATGCATAACTCGCACAGAAGGGCGAGGAGGTAGCGCCGAAGGGATGGGAAGCCATTTTGTAACCTACTGGATCTCTTGCAAGGTCATGTTCGGGGCCACAAAAACCAGAACATACCTCGGTCACGAACGGGGATGCATTCTTGCAGAAAAATCTCGTCGATATCCGCCGAAAGTGCCAATTTCTCCATGCGAAATCGTGGCAATACGCCTATCAGGTCAGGGCCCTGATGCAGCCTGCCATTCAGGGACAGTCCCAGGTATTTAGCCGCGCAGTCAAAGACTACTCTGAGCCTCCCTGGTTTCTTAGAGTTTAGTACAGGGTGGTGTGGCGGGTACCACCGGTGCGGGTAGCTTGGATCCAGATGAGCTTGTGGGACCCTTTCAACATACTCACGTTCAATGTGATGCTGTATCACGTTCGCGTACTTTGAGAACGTATCTGCATCACGATTAAACCTCCTTTCGTAAAGTACGACAAACGTTTCTGAATCATTTTGTAGTTGTTAGGACAGGTGAGGTGTTCACACTTCCAAGGAAGGGGCCGTTCATAATGCCCATTTGCGTCCAGCGCGTACGACTTTACTAGTGACAAAGTCACCGAATCCTCTCTGGAAAGTGTGGGGCCATTCGGTGACGTATTATTGAGCTCAGTATCATATAAGACACGAATCTGGTCCACCAACGTAGGAACGTCCTGTGACAGCCAGTTGACGGAACGCTCGTCTGGCATTCACTAGTCAAAGGTCCGCACAACATCCAACCGAATAGAGTCCTCACCGCGTATGGTTGTCTACGTCCCCCTAGCCTTTGATCTAGGATCCAATGCGCCTCGGGCACGTCGCAACCGAGGAGAATAGTGATATCACCACCCTCAATCTCACCGAATGTAACGTCCAGTAGGTGTGCCCACTTACTGGCTTCTTTGGCACGATCCCGGCAGTAGTGTAACAAATACAACATCCGTTGAGCGTCATCTGATACCTTCCTTTCGACATAACACTCAAATTGCCGAACGAACTTCCAGTAATTTATAGGGTCACCATCAAAAGAGCACAACTCAACTTTAGGAAGGTCAAGACTAGCGGCTGTTGGCAGAACAGTATACGATGGGTGGACTGGGATGGGATGCGCGTCGGACTGTATTGACCTCAATTCTGAAGCTGGCTTTACGTTGTGGTCCTCCAAATACTGTTTCACTTGAGCATCCCGATCAACTGAATGCTCCCGCACGGGGTAAGCGTCAACATGAGCATATTTATCTTCAGCTAGATCAAGCAACAGTCTAACCCAGTCACAGGTTCGAATGGAAGTTGAGAGGGTTAGATTGTTGGTCTACAATACGAGTTTAGTACAAATAACTTCAATTTCCGCAGTCGGAACACAAAGGTCGAAAGGCTGCAAGCGCACAGACATAAAGCTCATCGAAAGTCGACGTCTTATGCATTTCAGAGACTGGATTCCAGGACAGTATTCACTGTATCAAACTGACAGCATCTGTTCTGTCCAGTGGATACTACTGTACACTTCGGGTGCCTCCACGGCGGCTGTTACTAGTCAAGTTGGAGAAGGCACAGTAATCGGCACGTTGGGCTCGTTAAAAATAAGTTGTGCCGTCCGCTTCGCAGGTTCCGTTAAGACCTACCTTAGACGCTAGGTCTTTAAAAATCTTTCCATTCTGTTTGTTATTATGCTCCAACTGACTACAGTGACATCGGTGTCAATGTTACCGTCTACTCAGATCTGGTCACTTTTTTTAAGTTGACACACGTTCGTTTTAGTCGGGAACATGAACACCCAAGTCGGCTGCCTTGCTGAGGTTGGTTTTCTTTCAGATGATAGGTTTGTGCTGGTATCACATCACTCGAAAAATGGTGAGTAGCTGCTGTGGCAGTGCGCTAAGCACAGATTATTTTTAGCGGGCACTAGTTTCGGGCTTCGAGCACGTCATTTTTAAATTTGACGCCTCTCTCTCTCTTTCCGAATCAGGGTTGGTCACATGGAGGGCGTATAGCTGTTTGTTATAGATGGCGTGGCTCCGTTCTTGTTGAAAACACATACTGGTATTCCGACCACGTGTTGGCTCGTTGCCTCTTTTTTATCATTTTCGCTGGGCAATGACCTCACCGACGGCAACGGTTGGCTGTTGAGAAACTGGCCAGGCCAACGGTGAAGCACAAGAGCCAAACTAGCCTAGGATGCAAGCTTGTCAATACTAACCTCCGAGGTTGTAACGGCTGTTGGACCCGAATCTCTCAAGCCATCCATGTTGCAGGTGCTGTAGCATGCAGCGTGATGATTTTTGGACTAACCAAACATCGGATGTCAGACAAATTCTTCGAATTATTAGATGTCAGACGGAACATCTCTCACGGTAGTTCATATAACAAGTTTGAGAGGGATATCCCTAGGAGAGTCAGGCGTGCCCTGACAGCTGATTGTTAGGCCTCATCAAATGACATAGTTAAGGAAATGAGGACCGATTTTGTTTTAGGGAATATTAACAGACTGTTCAAGCTTATCCGTGCCATTGATCCGGGGCGTTCGTCTGCCATTTAACCTATCTACCAGGCAGACGGCACACATCCACAATAAAGTTAGAGTGGTGAGCGGAACACTTTAAGGGCCAATTCATATGGCCTCCTGATTCCGCCGCAAGCTTACAAAGTAGATTCATAGCCATCAACCAGAACTGAAGACCACTATTGCGCTTCGGCTCTCAAACGCAGTAAGAATGCAGGCGCAGATGACCTCATGACAGCATTTTTTAAAGATGTTGTGGAGGCGTTTGTCGGAACCTTGATTCAGTTGTTGTAGCTTGTGTGGACAACGGGGAAAATCTCTCCTTGCTGGGACACTCGAGTAGTTTCCGTATTCAAGAAAGAAGTTAGGCACGATCTACACTTTTGCAATCGTTTAAACTCGGTGTTGTGTCTAACATTTATCTGGGCGTACTCTCGTGTACTCTCGCATACTTCAAGACAGGTTAGGGGGTCCGGTGAACTGTCTGACAGTTTCAGCACCAAAGGTGGATATCTGTTTACACGTGTTGGTCACAGATAAAACAATTGAACAACTTCTGTCGCACGATATCCCAGCGTGGACTTTCTCACTAGTGTTTGGCTGTCTGATCTTGCTAATGCAGACGACCTGTTACTATTTGTGGAAAAATTTTCAAGCGGCGCCAACGATTGTAATATATCTGCACCAAATTCGGTACGAATTAAGTCAAACAGTGGGCGTCCTGTTTAGCATGTTATTGATAAATCGGTTGAGAATAACACAACGTTATGAGCAAGTTGTAATACTCTACGTTTCAACCACCTCGGGTGGCCTTCCTCAGGAGTGTTGTAATCGAAATCAGCACAGACAATGTTAAACGCTATTTCGATCCTAGCTAGATGCTCCAGAATGCGCTTTACAGTTTCACAGTGCAAATTGCCTCCGCTGTAATTACGTATATTTAGTGTAGGACAATGAAATCTTTGAGGTCGACCGATTTGTGTACTTGGAAGCTGTATCATAAGCGGTTATGGTATAAGGAATGAAATAGGAACTGGTGTCTGTATGGATAGGGTGGTATCCTCTATTTTGTTTGGGCACCCTGGCGACAGAGCTCCATCATTCTAAATCTTGAGGATCGCACATGTAAGTGGGCTGTGTTGACTGTGCTAATTTGGGATGCGAATCTTGGCCGCTAATGGTGGAAGATATAGCCGTCTTCGGTCTGTGTTCGATCACTCGCACTAGGTAATGCCAACGTGTAATCAGTACAGGGATTAGGAAGAAAGCGAACATTTGGTAGCGAGCGCTCAACAGTTACTTTTGTTCAATCTCTAACCTCACACACGCTTAGATGGTTAGGACATGTACTAGGGAGACAATTGAGAAAAACTCATCCTTCATTTATCGGACGCTCACATACAGTGGCTTCCCTATCGGCTTCAATTCAGTGTCATATCAGAAACAGTGGCATGCTGATACATCCGCGTGATGCGTGATCGAATGTTCCACAGGTATTGTTTGCATGTCTACATGTCTTTTAACAGTACAACTCAGCAACCAGCATCTTTGTTCGCAGGCCACTTGTTGACCTCTGAGCATGACGTCACAGTGACTGATACTATCAATGTCACTTACATCCGACGGCTACTTCGATTCGCAGAATCTGTTCCTTTCTCAAAGTGGCAACTACTCCCTTCCAACAGAGAGGCCTAGTCGTCAACCTGAAACTGTCGTAGTAGCTGAATAATTTCCTTGTATGTGTATGCGGTCTTGTATTTCTTTTTTACTTACCTTGTCTGACTGTTATAGGCACCATCACTGTAGTGTGTACGTGATGCAGCAAAACTCGCCAGATCACAAATCGCGCAGCCTGCTGTTTTTGGATTTTCTTTTTCAATTACTTCTTTCCCGTTTGTTTGAGTAGACAGTGAGTGTTTTCATGATCAACTTGTGGCACACTGTGTATCAGCGCTTTCCGAATGTGGAATATCGTACGAAATTCCGCTCATCACATTTCTAACATGCAGTTGGATGCTGTTTAGTGAGGCCATTGGGCCGTCTGTTTCAGCTGCCAAACGCCGGTGTACGTCTGTTCCATCGAGCTTACTTTTTGGCGGCCTGATTGTTGAATCATGACGGTATCGCGTTTGAGATTGGCCACCTTTATGAACATGGAGCATTTGATGTGCAGTCGCGTTTTCAGTTGATATCCTTCCCCACGGTTGTGATACCTCCCACCCTTTTACACGATTAGTCAGCATAGCAGCTCCGTTTACCTAAGTTTGAATTATCAATTTCTCGCAACCTGTTTGTTTCTGTGCCGCACTGTGTACGATATTCCGCGAAGACGTTGAGCAACGCGTAGCGGCAAACCAACGATCCCAAATAGTCAAAACAAGATTGGATCACAATGCCACGGTACTATTGAACAAATTATCAAAGTGAATAATTAGACAACCTCAACAGTTTCGATCGACAGATCGTTTCGGGGAATGAATTACAATTTGGCACCGAACAGGCTAAAGGTGAACTATATCACACAGTATGACATTCCGAACAGTCACAAGGTTCAAAAACAATGGGGACGAGCCGAGCTCCAAAAAGGTGATGCACGCACCACTCAAGCAAAGTACAATAACCGGCAACTGGCTATTCGCACAACTATCAAATTGACGCGATAAAACAAAAACATCTAGGTCAAGGTCCAGTTAACGGTCAGAAACAGGAGAGGTAGAATATACATGGATAAACGTTTAGAGGGGAGGATTGGGTTAAGTCGGATTTTCACATGATTGTACTTCAAAAGTAGATGCAGTCAGCCACCGATGTGTTACTAATATTGGAGGCGCAGTTCAAGAAAATTAGATTGCTGCTGCGAAAACTGTGGGCATCACAACACAGGAACCTTATCAGGTTCATCCTTCCAAAACCCTCGATATGTAAAGCTGAATAATTTCACGCAACTCCTGCCCAGCATATTTAGCTGACAGGCTTCACTGTTAAATGTTCAATCTAAATGCCTGAAGCTAGTAAGGGTTGACACCGCAACATAATAACTGATCTGTTTGAGTGTTTTGTCCTGGCTTATGACCTCCAGTCACTTCGGGATGCAGTCGTCCGGACATGCATTTTAGGCGCAATTGAGCAGAATCGTGAAATGACTCTCCGATTAGCTGCGGCAAAATATCAAGTCAATTAGTCTCAAGTTTGACGCGACCATCATCACCATCACCGCCTAACAAATTTCGTTGGTCCATACGTTCGTTTGCATCGATCACTCCAAACCAGAAGAGGAAGAGCTGTGACCAGGGCAGTCAGACAAGGCAGTGTACAAGCCGTTGATACTTCAGAGAATGATGCTATTGTCGGTGTTGTTCTTACAAGAAGGACAAGTGCAACGGCTGCACCTGAAGAAGACAACGAAGGTTGCTGTCGAACGTAAAAGCTGCACAAAGCGAAGTTCGGTGGTAATACAAGTCCAACGTATTCACAGCCTCGCGTAAAGCTGCTGCCATATCAAGATGCAAGTAAAAAGCGGTTGATACCGATAATGTGCACGTTTGAATCTGGATGGACACTGCGTTAGATATCGCAGTAATTTCGCATCACACTTGTAGGTCGATCGACAAACACTGAGTGAGTAAAACAGAACATACAGCGAGAAATATTTCTGCTGCCTTCCTGCGTTTAACCAAAATATTTTATTGTACAATCACTTCGGGTAATAATCGGATGAAAGACATTTGCAATCTCTACTTACCCTAGAAATGATCTCCTTGGATTGGGTCGGGTCGAAATGTCACAGTTCGTGGGCAAATCAATCAACAGCATCCGCAACCAGATACAGCTGATGACACCTGTGAATGCAGCAGTACTTTCTGTCGTGTACTGAGCTACCAAAATGACAAAACCGGAACATCAGTAGCCCGAGCGGCACTAAACCATCTCAATTTACTAGAAAACAATAATTTTTATATAGAGAAAGTGTTTATAGTTGATATTGGACGACAAGCGTTTTGCTTTTCCATTGCTTCGTTCGCTGTTATTTTTACACGACCTTGTCTTAAGCAGCTCGATTGTTTACAGCTTATGCGTGTTCAAACAGCCTGTTTTAACCAACACCTCTTACAAACGAATTCGGCGCAGCAGCTGACCATCGTTTTGGGTTGATTGGCACCGTTCGACTGTAATTCAGTTTGCAGCAGCTTGTGCGTGGATAATGATGATGATGATGATGGTTAGCCTGTACAAACACTCTTGGATGTTGTTCAAAGGTGAAGGCCAACCCTGTATCGTTTCAAGAAGCGAAGCTCGTACTTCGTTCCAAACATCCAGTGTCTACACTGTCTTTGCGATCGCTGATCACGAAATGGAACGGCCGTAAGAAGCAGACATCATTCATTCATTCACAGCGGTCATGAGCCTGACCAGAAGTTACTGTGGTCCGGACTACCGCTTCTCGCAACAGTGACCTGGAGTAGCCTAGAAGAGAAGTTTACTTAAAAGGGGTAAATATTAATGAAACAACATTGCAGACTTATGCAGTTTGTCTGTCTCGGAGCCGATAACAATCTTCCTTTCATGTAAACCCCAATGATTAACCGTTTCTAATGTTGTTACTATCCGCATGTTGCTTATGCTTCAATGTTTTACATTCGTGACTGAAGAGAATAAGCAAAATGGAAACATCTCGCACTGTGCTTCTTCCTTCCTTATTGGTGAACTGGGTCAAAGGAACTCGGTGTTTTGAAACAGCGCTAAGTGGAAGAACTGGAAACGATATGAATACGGGTACAAAGTTGACTGCGGTACATTGTCATCTCGGATGGCGTTCTTAGGCAACGTTTTGAGTGATCACGAGCACCCTCAGCCGAGCAGGCGATACCTACCCACTTTATTCAGTGGAACAGTCAGTCTTCATATTTCGTGACCTACGTTGTTGCTTGACCACCACGCGGTTCTTACCCAACTGTTGGTGGTCTCTATGTCTAAGGTCCGGCGCAGTAACCATCTAGCAGACTTGCAGAGCACGTGACCGAACCATCGCAGACTGGGCAGTCTGATTAGTTGACCAATTGATTGTGTTGGGGAAAGTCTGTTTTCCCCAAAAATGGTTTGTTTTTCGAAATATCTTCGAAAAATACATTGAATTTCCTTCATTCCTTGTACAATTATCAAAATATCTTACCGGGGGCTTCATGCGACTAGCATCCACATGAGCTATTTGGAACCGTTTCAGAACAATTTAGCGAGGTGCTATTGAAATGATATCCCATCTGAAAATATTAGGTATGAGTTGATCGACCGTAATGATTCATTTCGCAAAAAGTGCAGATGAGGCTGTTTCTCAGCTGGAATTTTGAGAAGGTCCTCGTACATACTTGATAGCCTGTCGATGCTTCCCGTCTTTTCAAATAGCAGACCAAACTCGTTTGAATACACCTGAGGATACACGAATAACGTCGTCAACGTCATCTGGCTGCTATCATTTTCAACTGTAGTGTCGGTCCCAATCATGTTCTCTGTTAAAATAATGTGCAAGTTAAGCAGTCGCAAAACATCTTTTTGAACATTTTATAGTCGATGTTGAAACTACAAACCATAGTTCAACACTAGTGTGACCTGTCGTTTCGACCGACTGAGTTAGCATACTGGAATACCTTCCCTGGAGCCAAAAAGTAGCGATTTGTCTGCGAGAGCGTGATGTGTCGACCGCAAAGTATTTTGTTGACCGTTTTCACGGCGAATGTAATTGTCGAGCTTTTCTTTTCTACCTATCCAGAATTCTTCTCAGGAAATGTAAGCGTTCATGCTGTTTGCCTAATCGTTTTTTCAGAGCCATCAGAAAAAACGTGAATTATACCGGTACCCACGCAATACCTTGCTGTGCCGGCTGCAATCACAATTTTCACATTAGGACCAAAATAAATTGAGAGACGGTCAAAATTATACATTGCCTTAATTTTGTCAAGTGCACCTTGACACATTTTTAACCACTGCCAGTAGTTGAATAGCGTGAAAATTTCGTGCATGGCTGATGAGATAGGGCTTTAGTGGCTTACTAGATTCAGGATAGGTGGGAAAGTTGGCAGATGATGACTACTTGTGTTGCATTGGTTGCGCGGCAACAGTTGCTGAGACCTTTTTTATTTACCGTTCAATCCAGGCCGGAACGTACTGACTTATTCGATTACACCATGGCAAATAAAAGTGGTCCATCAACTGTGTTGCGCAAACAGTACAACTCAGCAACCAGCATCTTTGTTCGCAGGCCACTTGTTGACCTCTGAGCATGACGTCACAGTGACTGATACTATCAATGTCACTTACATCCGACGGCTACTTCGATTCGCAGAATCTGTTCCTTTC
>LOND01002213.1:0-22787 GCA_014220965.1 Paragonimus kellicotti | reverse complement strand
GCGAATGCGCTATCCGTCCCGGATTAGTAGGTCATCAACGTACTCATAAAACACTGTCGTTACAGAGACAATGAGTTCGTTAGACTCAAGTAAGTCGCCAGTTATATCCATTCCTTTCGTTCTCGTTGACCAACGGTTATGGTCGATTGGCAACTCTCCTCCTTTCAGAAACCTGGATCTATGTGGCCTTCTACCTTTCCTGTTCTTCAACTATTTTGGTGTATTATGTGATGAATGTTTTGCCTGTTTTTCAGCCCAACCTTTTATTCTCTTTTTCCCCCTATCCACCCAGAGTGCACTAACATGTACTTCCATACTGAACTACTTCCTGCGTTGTATTTTCCATTTTTCTTCCCAGTTTAGATCTTACCATTGAAGTTTCTCTGTTTACTTCCCGAAAGATAGGAGGTTTCAGTTTCGTGCTAGCCCATCAGTTGGCTAACCAGCACTGGCCGGCTCAACACAAAAGTCCCGCTCACAAGTCACTTGGTCTTATTCCTTCGGGTTTACACTGGATACGTGGTGTGTGAGTGGAACCACAAGGTGGTGCAGCGCAAGCCACTTGTGGTGAGTGTTATGCGCAGGCGTCCTTTGGCTTCGGTCACTGACAGCCTTGTCGGTTACAGATGCCGCCAACCACTTGGAAGATTTTGAAATAGGTGACAGCTCATCGCCTTCGAGAAACATCTACTTATGTCGACGATTGTATGTCGCACAGCGGATTGTCGAGTCCAGTCGCCGACGTTTGAAAGTGATTTCAGCGTGGCCCGACAATTACGTGTTCACTCATCATCCATCACCTGCTAACTTGTCTCTCTGTTTGGAGGACAAATTGCCCGTCTGTACTCAAACATACTCACGCATTTATTTGCATGCTGTTCTACAGCAGTCGAATGTGAGTATCAATTCATTATGGGCAAACGGAGTAGCGAATCTTTTAGTTCAAAACTACAACTAGATTGGATGGCTCTTGATGCTCAGCTGGGGTCAACGGCAATTGAGATGCGTGAAACTGACAGTCACCGTTTAGATCTATTAGGTGAGGCTGACTTAATTGGGCTTGGTGACGACGATATGCTGATTGCAGTAAATGTCTGAGGGAAGTCCATTCCTCCTGGGACTAACGGCTTGGAGAGGGCTCAGATATGCCCTTTCACTGAGTGCTGATTAAAACAATGACCCACGTGGAGCGTGTCAAACCCAATTACGCAACCTGGTTGTCCAATATTCATACAGTATAAGATGAATAGACGTACGGAGAAGCCCAGTTTTTCTGAAGCTCAGAATAATACGTTATAAATTGAGAGAACATGTATACAGTATTCTCAACAAGCAGGAGGAAAATGGTATAATTACGGAGGTCAGCACATCTGTATGAGCCACACCAATCATTGTTATGAAAGAAGACGGTAAATCATGGTTGGGTTTGTAACGATTATAGAGTAACGCTGGATCCGAGACAAAAGATGTGCAGAAACTACTGAGGAACCAGAGGATTATATGAAAGTCCTGCATGGTAGCAGAGCGCTGTCTAAAATTGACCTAATAAACGCCTACCTACGGAGTTCAGTGAAGTCCGATTCCAGGGGATTCATTACCATTAATAGGCCGTGCGGGTCATTTCGGCATAGTTTTCCACCGTTTTGATTACTCGTCTCCGCTGGAGTATTCCAGTCTGCGACTTTAAAGCAATTGGCGATTTGCCAGGAGTACGCGCATATCAAGATGGTGTAATCGTATATGAATCCGATGCGGAAGAGCATACTAAGAGTCCATTTTCATTTCCGGAACAA
This sequence comes from Paragonimus kellicotti, assembly GCA_014220965.1. Taxonomy (NCBI): domain Eukaryota; kingdom Metazoa; phylum Platyhelminthes; class Trematoda; order Plagiorchiida; family Troglotrematidae; genus Paragonimus; species Paragonimus kellicotti. The sequence goes on along the minus strand of LOND01002213.1, from coordinate 20,994 downwards.
TTCAAAAATGAGGACAGTGCCGTAAAGTTTCCCAGGTGCTTCTTTCGAGTACGAGAGTTGAGTTTTCTTGGCTTCACCATATGCAACAAAAGATCCAAACCCGACCCTGATTTATACAAAGCTATGATTGACATTCGTCACCAAAGAAGCAAGATAAGTTGCGATCAATAATGGGTCGTCTTCCGTACTGTTCTTGTTTTATACCGAACTTTGTGGCGAACATAGTCATTATTTACAGTTCAAACAACAGAAATATGGGCATGGACTGACGACCAGTTCGTAATCATTGTTTTCGAGTGTGTATACTTAGAATTGCTGACATTTGAATTTCACTCAGTCTTTTATTTTATTTGTTCTAGTTTACTAATGTCGTCAGGCTGTCGCTTTTTATACCGCTTTCTGTGTCGACGAAACCGCGATCCATAATATCCATGATCCCCAATTATTGCTGGTGTTTTTTTTATCTGTGCGATGTTTCTGTCCCTATTATTTTACTTATGATCACTTTCCATTTGTGAAGACAACTCATGATTCCCAGCAGGACGGCCTCCAGTCTGGGTTTCCCCCAAAATACAATCAGCCCCTTTGAGGCTACGAGTTTGGATTCAGGCGACTGCTAAACGTCTCTTCAAAAATGGTTAGGGATTGGCCATCACATACCACTGTCAAGAAGGTTATTAGCCAGTAATTGCGTCGCGACACAACATTGAAGTGATGGATAAATCTCCAAAGAACTTCAACTACTTGGCGCGGTTCTCACGGACCTAGACTCTTTTATTTGACACAGAAGTAGTTTTCTGTGTGTAACACTTTCTCTCAGTCTTTACTTTGTTCAGACGTGCTGTGGGACATGCAGGCTTCTGTCGTTATACCTACTTTTTGTTGCTAGCAATGCGCGAATGAAACGAATGAAAACGGTTATACTTTCAACATTTGCACCAATAATTCGTGTTTTTGTCAACGCTCGTTACAAATGCCACGATAGCATGGCATCCTGGTGCGGCCCATTGAATCGTAAACAGAAACCACTAAAGAGCTACATAGCGGACAATATCAATTTGACAAAGCTGGAGTAGTTCCACTGGATAACTCAGGCTATTGTGATAAGTTGTTTCATATTTTGTTCGATCGATCGATATTCCAAAAGACGGAATCGACGAAAGATGAATCAACATTAATAAGGAAGAGTCTGTCAGTGGTACTGTGCCAGATAAAATAGACCAACATCATCGGCGTAGCTGGTTTTTAGCGGAGTAAGTCTGTCAGTACGATTATTCCAAGACTGTATAGATATCCAAAAGTTCTTCAAGATGGGCGTCCATTACGTCCTATCCTTCACATGAGCAATTCGCCATATAGTATATATTGGTGTCTAGTTCAAATATTAAAACCAGAGCAAGATTAACTGCATTTAGTCAGAAAAATACTTTTGAGTTCGGGAGTTCTGTCGGTCCGGTCGACGTTATGGATCATTAGTTGCTCTCCTTAGGTATCACGTCACCACTCACAAATGTACCATTTAAAGAAGTGGTAGAATACTCATGTAAGTACGTTGAACAGAATCCAATGGACGCGGATTTTCGAGGTGAGAACTCGCACGTGTATTGCTTATATATATATATAGGTAGAAAGATGTGGTAGCTATGGGATCCTCACTCGTACCGTGGTTCGAACATTTCTGGGTTATAGACGCTGTTAGTAACATATTTGAAGTGATGCACAACAGCTTCGACTGGGATTTGTGTCTCATTTCCTTTAGTAGCACGTTGCCACATGTTCAATTTGGTTTAGTCGCGTTCGCTTCAGTTTTCTAAAATGTTTGTTTAAGATTTCTTGGTAGCGGAACCGTGGTGCACTTCGCTACAGGCTAATTGTGCTTCAATTCTTTCATGGCGAAAGTATGTTCTCTGTATGGTTTGGTATGCCCATTGAAAGATGATGAGCAACTGTCTGATCATATTGTGGTGGATTATCAAGCGGGAGGTGAGAGTATTCCAACACTTGGCGGAATACCTCAACGCGGGGAGGTCCGTCCAAAAGCCCACAGCGAGCAGATCGGGGACAACGTGGGCGACCGGATGAGTCATCGCTCGACTGGATCGGATCAACGGGCGAGGCATGGCAGGCAAAATAGGATGGATGACCTGATCGGGGGCGCGGTTATTCCAACACTCAAAGGAATATCTCGACACGGCCGCGGAATACAGTCAAAGCCCACAGTGGATAGATGGCGGACAACACGAGCGACCGGACGAGCTATCGCTCAACAAGATCGGACTAACGGACGAGGAGTGGCAGGCGGAAAACCCCCGGTAGAAGGCGCCGATCACACACGTAAACCGGGCAGAAGTGCACACGACGTGTGAGCGGGCGTGTTGTGGACTGGAATGCTGACTCATAAACGCGAGCGCGTGCGTAGCATGGTAACTATCGTGTTGGACAATAAAGATTGTGCTTTATTGGACGCCTTCTCGCTACAATATGGCCATCGATTCAGTCGTCGTACTCTATTAGGGCTTTAATCTTGGGAGTCAATCTGCCCACTGTTTGATCGACGACTCCACGCGGTTGAACGGTCTTTGCTTTTATTCGCCCACGTTGTGGCAATCAAACAGTATTTTGAGCTCCTGTTTATTTGAACCTTAGCCTGATCTGCCCTCTTGTCGGACGTTGTTCTAATCAGAAAGCCCACCGTTCATTTCAGTAGGACTTTGTCAAATGAGCATGCTTCCCGCTGTGTAACACATTGCTGCGATTTTCCTTCGTTTCCCCTGCCTTCGAAGCTGTTACTTCCTGAGCCATTTCCGTTGCTCTTAGAAGTTTGTTCGTTTCGCTTGCTTCGTCCGCTTTGACCTCGTTGACCTTCACTGCGTTTTCAGACATGAGTTGATGGGCAGCGTCTTCCAATCCCTCCAAATTTTTCGGACGGACGATGAAAGTGGTATCGGGTTGTTTCCTGATTGTTGATGAAGTACGCTTCATGCGTTGGTCTGTCAGCACGTTTTGTTCCGAATTCCTATCCAACTCCTAAAGAGCTCGTGGTATCACTGCCCGAAGTGATGCGATGTAAGCGCAGATATTTCGATTGTCTTCATCGCCGAATTTCTGCCGTCACAAAATCTTCATTCTCCCCTGTGCTCTTGGCACTAACTGTGTTTAACAACGATCACAGGTTGCATACGCTTCAACAACGCAAACACACTCATTTACACACATGTTCGCATGCAAAAACACCAGTTCAGATGTCTCATCAATGGCTCATATTTTTTCTTGTTTTCTTCGATATCTCAGCACGCGTATTTTTCTGATTAATCACGAGTCTTATAATTCAATAACTTATCCTCACGACAACAATCGTTACGATCGGGTTATCTAATCGGCTGGCTTAATCGGATCAACCAAGCCCAAATTAAGCATGCACAGTTTGAATGATGATTGCGATTATTTTACCAGTGGTTTCGAACGTTGTTTATTCATATCCTCGTTAAGGAACTCTTGGACGTTTTTAACGTCCATACCATCGTGTGTGGGGTAGTATGAAATTCGTTACATGATTTAGTCGCGCTCCCAATTTCGATCACATCAGATACTGGAGCATATTTGAAACGGTTTTATCTCTTCAATAATTTGAATTAAATAGTCAGAAGACGTACACTGGCAGAGACTACCATTTCTTATTGTTTCATCGGCATCAAGTGAAAATTGGCACAAAAGCTTTTAGTTTAACGTCTGCGATGCTTGTGGGAGGACTTGAACAAGGAATTTCACATCAGTCGAACTGACCTGAGTGACATTCACTACAGCTTAAGTTTTTGCCGTCCTACGATTCATAAGTAGTTATTTTTGAACGCGCACGTTTAAAACTGTTCATCATGGCGGTATCAGCAAATTTTAAGAACTGTGGGTTGTAATGGCACCCTACGATGAGGAAGACTGAAGTCAACTTCACATTGTGACCAATTGACGTGCTGTGTCCTCTGACCAACAGAGCTGAGGGCTTACGACTCCCTGTGAATAGTGTCGGGTTGTAAGATCTGTGGGATTCCACTCGGGTACGTTTGTTCATTCTTGATGTCAATAATCCATTGGTTCTGCTTTTGTAACCTCCTCTACAGTTACATAAGAATTTGTATACGCAGTGTGATCTGGCGCCAGTAAGTTGCTTTCCTTTGGTTGAAGACAGAGGTAGCCTGTTTATCTGGTCAAATACCAGAAGTTCGGTGACGTTATGTTTCCATTTGTACGAAGAAAAATCGTTGAGTCGTGCGCAATGTCTTTGAAGTGTAGCTCAGTATATAATAAATCCTCGGTTAGTTCTTCATTCTTCCACTTCTGTGACTTGGTTCACTGTGACAACTGATAAAACTCTCGGGGTTTACATTCTTCCCCCGGGTTGTCAACAATCGCAGTTCTCGCGCAACGTAATCGGACGTGCAGATGTGGCGTGCTCTGATGAACAACGTTCTCACCTTGCCACGCCTAGATTCCATCTGTTTGGAACGTATAAAACATGTTGATCCGACCATGTCAACTTACTGTAAATGTCTCGCTGCTAAGTCAAATTAACCCGAGAGGTGAATTTTCAACTTTATATATATATATATATCTTTAGCAAATATAGAACAACTGCGCCTACGTCACAAATTCATGAAGATAATGATGAAACTTGAAGATAAATTGATGAAAATGGTCACAGTCAGTATGAACTATGAAAAAATTTATTGGGTTTTTAGGCCGGTTCAATAATAAGGTTGGCTGTATGTGGAAGATAAACTGTGAAACTCTGATCAAGTTGTTATTTCGGATAACCTGTCCATCAGGATTGGAGAAGAAAATCCAATTGGATGATTGATGTCCAACATCACGTCATCTGTATATTTGCTTACACATGTGTTGTTATCTACTAGCATGAATGCGATTAACAGTGAAAATAAAAGTGAGAGAATGTCAGCCTATAGTACACTAAGGCCAGTGCTGAGTGGGAATGAGGCTTGGACACCGAACTGAGTGAATTGGCTTCGTTTTGTAAAGTAATCACACAAATGCTGGACGTTTGATGTTTCAGACGCAAATTTTTTGGGCATTTGAAGTATCGTCTGTCTACCAACACTTCCAAACAGCTCTTGATTTTTAGTCAGGTGACGACAGAGTGGACTGAACTAGACAAGCGAGACCATCCGAGGTTCAGCTTGAACTGTGATAATCAAACTGACTAGAATCTTTAGTGTTCGACTGAGCTTCCAGACGAGCAAAGATGAGTTTTTATAGAAACTTCCAGTGCTACAGGCGTGTATAAGGTCGGACGAAATTTAATAGTTTCTTGCCTGGGAATTGGTGTGTTTCATGTTGCCCTCCGGAAGTCAGCAACTTTACGTGGTCTGCAACCGACTAAATAACTCAGCTAGAGGTTGTCCCGAAAATTCCTCAAAAATGACCAGTGAAAGGCCGTCAGGTACGCTTGCTTTTATGGATTTCAACGGAGCAACTTCTTTTGAAATAGTTAACAGACTAGTCAGTGAATAAAGAGAACTCCATAGCAGTTAAGAAGAAGTTACTCGCTACCCTGTCAAAAGTGCGGTTGGGCTCTTCGACGCCGACATCCGGTTTCATGACAGGAGTGTTTAATCGTTGATTCACCGAATCTTGTTTTGATAAGGACATCCAGTTAGGGTAGGAGTCACCGTTGGGTTATGGCGGACACAGTTGAGAGGCGGGCCAATTTGTTCAGTTAGCCCCCAATTTTTAGAAACGATAAAACATCGTCTACATTGTGCCTGCAATAGGACAGTTGTGAGTTGTTCTTCCACTATGATTATGAGAAGGTTAATGAAAGGAGTTGGCCTGATGCGCCGCACCATCAAGTTTCCTGTAAAGTGTGTTTTGAAAGTTGACGCTGATATCCTTACTATACAGTACGATGGGGTTTTCAGGTATTCCCTCAGCATGGGAAGAGGAGTATTTTCCAAAGACAGCTCACAAGAGGTTCTCGATGAGTGACATTGACAAAGAAAGACAAAACGTCCACAGAGCACATGTTCACCGTTGATATGGATCGCGTCCAACTCATCCACAAGCTCCAAGGAATCTCTGATGCTATACCTGTCAGGTTTTTGGATGGTCAATTGTCAAATCTTGACCAACCATCCTGTCCTTGTGTATTGAGTTGAATGAGACATGGCCAATATCGGTTTGAATGGCACCATGCTTCTGAGTTTTGGGAAGACCAAATGGTTCAAGCATTGAGCAACCGTCAGGTTTCAGGTGTTTGTATATCATCCGTTCAGCCATGTTCAGGTAATACTCTTGGTTAGTGGCAGACTGTCTTCGACTAGTCAAATGTCTTCTTCCCTATCTAATGTTCTAATACGAAATGCCTGCATCCACTATTTCTCGTTTTCCAACTACTTTGTTCAAATGATTGAAGTGGGTGTCCGTATCCTGACGTCAATGGCGCTATAGTTTCTGTTGTCACTTTGTTCTGGTACCGTCAAACACTTCCCATGGCAAAATACAGAAAGTAAAGTAATATCAAAATAACTTACAATGCATTTTTAACACACCTTTCCTTGTCGTCTACCGGAATTTTCGTGTTTCATTCAACGTTATTTTCTTTCTGTCCGTTCGTTGATCGGTTCTTTTCTATGGCCGTGTATTAGCTCTAAAGCTGTCTTCATACTGGTGGACTATTGACAAATCACATTCTTAGCTACGCGTTTACTCGATTAGTTCACTGTGGTGGTTCAATAGGGATTTGATTGCGACCACTGACCGGCGTGTTTGCCTGGTACCCAGTGTGTAGATAATGTCAAATAGAACATATAACAACTTGAACGCAGTGTACTTAGTATTTTTCTGTCATTAGCTGAAATTAACGCAAGCAACAAACGTCAATATTTTGTCTAGTGCCTTACATGTGATTGTGCACTCTATTTCAAAATCGAAAGAATAGTCGCTTTCCATATCCACACAGACTAAAAATTACACTCTGAAACTTATCGGCACCTGTTACAGATAGTTCAGTTGACAAACTTCTGCATATTATGGTGAAAGGTGCGCTTCTAAAAGTTAATGTTTACTTAAATTAAGCATTTGCCGGACCGGCGATGCAGTCTTTCATGCTGTAAGATCGGCAGTGTGCTGAGTGACAACAAACAAGTTGGTGATCAAGCGTGAAATTTGTAATTGTACGCGTACAAAAATGCATCACCGCCTAAAGGCAAGCATTAAGTAGGCAGGTTAATTGAGTGTATGCCTCTTGGTTACCTTCTATCTTGTAAATATCTCGGAGTATGGTTAACAGTTCAAGCCCATGTACGCCTTCCAACTGCTTGTACGTAGTATACAATTCTGCTTGGCCAATACGTTTATTGGGTTCACTAGATTCTAAAATATCGCAAATTGTCTGTTCGCCTATGTTGGGGAAACCTTCCTTGAGCGCAGCTTTCAGGAGGTTGTGTGCAACGCCTACTTCCTGCTCGATCAGGTGTGCTTTCACCAAAAGTACGTTCAATTTGATCACCATCGGGTCGCCTGGTTGACATGTGGAGCTAAGTACAGACCATATCGTCTGACCTAATTGGATGGCCTCTTTGGATCTTTCTGAATTCACCAAGATGGTGCATAACTCCATTTGCAATTTTATCACATCCTCGTGTTCTTTTCCTAATTGTGTTTGTTTCATGGTAATAGCTCGACGAAGATATTTCTCAGCGTCCTTGTAGTTTTTGCTTTCAAGGTTTCCTTTCGCAAGCTGTACGAGCACACAACAAAGGCTAGGATGGTCTTTGCCAACACTAATCTCCAATGTCTTTAATGCATCCTCCATGTTCGTTAGAGATTCTTTCAGTCGGCCCTTTTGACAAAGTGTTATACCTAGAAGAAAGTTTATCACCCCGTGCTCGATCGCAGTTAGTTCGTTTGTTTTTCCTTGTTCACGCAACAGCTGGGTGCACATGGCTATGGCAACATCTAAACGGCCCTCGGTAATATATTTGAGAGCCAAATGATAAATGCCTCGCATATTTGAAGACATTAGTCCAGATATATAACCGTCCCCGTCAAGCTCGTATTTGATAAATCGTGGCTTGGCTTGAGTTGCAACGAGTTCTGTATGACGAATTCTGTAGATAAAATGCTGCATGTCCCTTTCAGCTTCCGCCTCACTTAAATTTTCATTTACTTTTTGTAATCGTTCCTTGAGAATTTGTTGTTGTTCGCGAAGATAAGTATTCTCATTTCGTAACCGCTCGTACTGCAACTTCACTCTTACCTTTTCACAGTCGACCTGCTCCAAGTATGCACATAAGTCAGAAATCAGTTCTGTTTCAAATAATGCTGAGTCTATTTTGTCGCGTATTTGATCAACTGATATCAGTTTCTTCCATGTTTCGGCTCGTTCAGCCAGCAAGCCAGCTGAAGAAAATTCGCGCAGCAGCATTTCATACGTGAAATTCTGATTGCCACTTAGAACGGTCAGATTCAGGCGGGCGTCATCTGCCCACTGTTTAGAGGAAATTGTGCGCAGGTCTTCAGACCGTATGTTACTGTTTGTTGTGGGCTCTAAGGCCTCTGTATCTGTGCTCGAGGACGAATATGACAAAGATGACTGAGTTTCATTGATGTTCACCCATTAATGAACCCATCGTCACTGCATGCGGTATTAACCGTCACCTAATTCCTATTTAACTAATCTCTTTTTCAAAAATTAGATCGATGAACTCACGTGACCATAAGGTGATTGCAACCTCACCTTAGACAAACAGGCGCAAGTTCGGGAGTTGGGGTCCAGTAGCTCTATTGACTGTAATAAATAGGCGTCAAAGTTCATATCTACCGGGTAAACGGCGACTATTTGCACTCTGATGCATGTCGTGCGATTAAGACTCAGACACTGTATGACGCGAAGTGCCCTATTGTAAACGCTTCTATAATTTCAGAGTAACGAATATAGGTTTTTGTGATCTCGCCATCAGATCAGTACACAACTTTAGATTTAGCTCCGACGTGCCAATTATCTGCATGGTCTGTTAGTGAAAGCGTTACAGTTGTTACTTAGACGGACCACGAACTTGTGACTGACCAACAGGAGACCAAGGCAAATTGATCGTTGATCATGGGCGGATTAGGGAGCAAACGAACCTATTGTTCGCGCAGCTTGAGACTACATAGTCGAGTCTTGATCGTTTCAGCGTATTGATCGATTGAGCTCGTCGGGCTGACCGAAACTTTGTAGACTCTCTTGAATGACTCGGTCGGATTAATTGTGTAGTTCGTGTCCGCCAAGTGAGAGATAATCGCAGTTGTTCTCAACTTTTTTTCCTCCATTTCTCAACAAACTTTGTTAGTGCCCTCCTATGCATTTGAAAATCGCCTCTTTGTATTCTGCTATACAACGGCGGGCAACTAAAGACACGAGCAAGGGCAGGCAACTTGTTATCTAGATAGAGAGATAGATGGGTAGGTGTTAGATTGTCAGTAAAGCGTGGCCGTTGGAACTGGTTGAGGCATTGCACGTTGTGGACGGCCATCGAACAGCTCTGCGACTGAATCACCCTGATGAAAGCAGACTTAAAAGTGGTCTCCGTCTCCGCTGTCGCCATCTGGCAAGTTACTGCCTCAACCACTGTTTTTTCCAATGGATCTTTCTCGATAGTCGTTTGCTGCAAGTACGATGGATACATTTGGTTCGCAGTCGATCGTATAGTCCAGGCAATTTTCTCATGTCCTATAACTGAAGCAGCAGACTAACTTCCTCTTTTGTTTGGGTGTGGTCGCAGATGTGCTCAGCAGACGTTTTTGAATTGAAGAGGTTGAAGGTAGTGAAGAAGAGGGGAGGTTTATGGCACTCTTGTGGGCCATTCTTTCGAGCACATGCATTTCTGCAAGTAGTTGACCACGTAAGGGGATAGGGATAACCAATTATGTTGCGGATAAATGGGGGTGGGTTGACCCATCGTAAGACGTTACTACTCACTTAGAAGTGGGACTTAAGACCTTTGGTTTGATTCGGAGCTGTGGATCAGCCTTGATGTGTGACCTTGTCCTGACAGACTGGGGGCGCTTCTTCCGTTCTTGCAACGAGTAATCAAGCGAACCTTGCAAAGAGGGGATATGGTTAGAAACTGTCGTTCCGGAGTGTCCTGTTCTTCGTGTTTGTGACGGCTTCCTTACTTCGAACAGTAAACAAATATCACTGCCTTTCATGCAACCGTCATCCAAGGAAGAGCGAACACTGTATTTTGGCTCAGTGAGCTCAGCTGTGCTTTTATGGCAGACGAAGTCCTCTGTATCTCGAGCAGTACGTTTTCTACCGTGGCCTTTTTTAACGCATTGTCATTCTCAGATACTTTGCAGTTAAACCTAGGTGGTTCTCGTTTTCGCTGACTATCGGTGGCGAGCAACGAGACGGATACGGGCTCGGGTGGGCTACAGTTTTCTCTGAAGAGGTAGCTCATACAGATAAATGGCACTGTGGAGGAAGTGATCAATGTAGACCGTGAATTGCCAGCCTTCAACGGAATATCGATATTGGCGTGTTGTAAGGTAAACGGCAATCAATTTTTTGCCGAAACTATTGTCCAGAGAGTCTGCGGGTTTAAACCGTTCAAGTGAATGTGCTAGTGGTTGCCATCAAACTGACGGAACATGGAGCCGGCTCCAATTGACAACTGTGGGTTGAAATTGGGTTGAGCGTAGCTGGCTATTTTGGCGATAGCCTACTTAAGCTCTCTGAAGGCCATGCGCGCGACATCTGCGAAAGGCAGTTTGTGACTGCCTCTGCAGAGGTCGGTGATCAGCTGTCTGGTATAGGCACAAGGAGGGAGAAACCGACGATACTAATTTGCCAGGCCCTAAAATCGACCAAGCTGCTTAAAGAACGAAAGTTCCAAAAAAAATTTCGATGACCTGGACTTTGTCCGGAATAGTGGTGACACCATCGACTGAAATCAGGTGAGATCAGGAACTCGATGGCCGATTTACCTGGTTCGTACACTGTTAGGATGATTGTAATACTGTAATGAGTCAACCGTTCAAACAAGCCATGTAGGTGTAAAAGATGCTGTTCATTCAAAGAACTACCAACAAGAATGTCGTCGAGGTACGGACAAACTAAGTCAAGACCACGGTGATTTCGTGTATGAAGCGTTGAAACGTTGGGATCGCGTTGAGTAATCCATATGGCATTCGCAAAAGTTGGAAGAAAACAGATGAAGTAGTCTCGACGATGTTGAGCACGTTTCCGGTAACCATCAGAATTTGGTGGTGAGCACGAATTAAATCCACTTTACATGATATGTTTCCCCCCACTGGACAGACGGTTATATAGTGTGTATGCGAAATCGGATACTTATCAAGGACCATTTGCCTATTAACGCCGCAGTAGTCACCGCAAGGACGTAAGTCTCTTGACATTATAGGGATCAAATGTGGTGGTGAGGCCCAAGAACTGGTAAAGTGTGGATTACCCAGGGTTCGTGCGTGTATTCGAAATATGTCTTGGCGAGTTTGAGTTTAACAAGAGTCAGACTGCGAAGCCTAGTCGATACCGGTGGACCTTTGGTTCTAGTGTGATGTGTGACGTTGGGGTTCACAGCGAGCAGATGTTCGACGTACGAATTAACTGTGGGAACTGTTGATGAGGTTCAGCGAAAGACGGTGCAACAACCGGCCGTGCGTAGATAAGGGTAATAGCCGCGAAGACCGGGCGTGTGTCGTTAGTGCGCAGGCGAATAATGGCATCTACTAGCCTCCGGCGTCACGCATTTGCTAAGAAGCTAGAATGCCGGAGGGATCGATACCAATGGTGGCAAAGGGAAAAACTACCACAATAAAGATCCAACGGAAGTTGAGCCGGTGGCCCAAGTCTGGCGCCAGCGGGCACTAGATAGCAATACTGTTGGTAACACGGAGGTGGGGAGTGTCCGATTGTGGCGTCGCATTACGGATCGGTGGGACTATACTAAGCTATGCTGCTGTATTCACTGGGAATGTAGTCCATGCGCAGAGGTCACGAAGGAACATGGGGACATTGTCAGTGAACGAGCCGACGGTATACATCGTCATCAGGACTCGGCAGTCCGACTTTCCTGAAGCGGTGAGAGGAAAGAGCTAGGTATTGCGCACCTTTTAGCTTCGGTACTGTACTGTTCGTAGCACCAGCAGTGGTCTCTATGAGACCGTGACTTACGCTGCCAGGGGATCTGGCAAATCGACGCCGTACAGGGGATCGGCTTCGAAACTGGCCGGTTCACATATTTCTCGAGTCTCGGTGTAAAGCGGTTACGTCTGCTTGTAGAGCCTCCAAACCCGTAAGGTCGTTTGAGTGAAAACCGGCGGGGTATGCTGTGACTAAAATGATGTGGGTGCCAGCTATTTGTGAAGCATCGACATTGTTAAGGAAGAGTTGGAAACGCAACCACTTGGTCAGTGATGTCAGCAACTTCCGTCATCGGTTGGAAGCTGATCACGAAAAGGATTGTGTAACGACCTGGGGATTTCACTGACCTGTCTACGGTATGATGTGTAACGCACATTGAGCCTGCAAGCCACATAGATCTTTCTTTCGTTATCTTCGAAGACACAGTCACCAAGCGGAGTAAGTGGGAATTCCGCACTAGTCTGTACGGAACACATTTTCGACCTTGTCGTGCTGTCTTCAACTACCAGCAACACTGTGTGATCTGGCCCCGCTTTGGTATATTCTGGGCAGAAGGATTATCCTCAGCAGTTACCCGAATACTTTAAAAATCTATATCTGACCTGGCACTGCTCGCCGAGGACTTTTCCTAAATTCGAGCTTAGAACACCACTATAGGCTTGTTGCGAGGCGAATTACTCGCTCTTTCGAGGATGACTGTTAGTGTCCAACTGACTCTATCACTTCACTTCACAGCTTCTGTCCGAGCCAAGCAGCCGTCCTGATCCTGTAAACTTTTCAGCTAAACAGGACCAAGCTTCCAGCAATCGCAGACTTACAGAATCAGCTGACGGATGCTAGACTTCGGCTGAAAAGGTGAGGTTTCGAATGGAAGTGTCGAGTTTTCACCGAGGCAATGAACAGATTAATGAAGCAAACCTGAAACAACAGCAACGGCGTGAAGTGCTTCTAATGTTTCCGTTGTAGAGGCTATCATGGAACCTGATTCTCGGGCTTTTACCACGTAGCTTGTTCAGGACCAGGTTGATTAGAGCAGCATGTCGAAGTTGGACCAGGTAGCTTTACAGCTCGAATGATGGTTTTGTCGCGGTTACACGTCCGCGCGAACCATGGATGCTTTGTTATACGTAGTTATGGTAGTAATGATGAATGATACCCTTATGTAGACGCCAGCGAATTTCAAGTATTTGAAGAAACCATAACTGGCATTGCAGATCCCGCTGCCAAAAGATCTTTGTTAGGATGATGGAAGTTGACCATTCGGCCACACGGAATGTGTGATCACATTTCATTCTGTGAAGTTTTGCATTCCCTGAATCAACCGGTGTGTCTTTTGGCAGTACTGAGTTTCGGAAGAAACAAGATTGCGAAAGCCTGGGTCGGCAGATGACGGAACTCTGCAGATTGAGCTGGCGAACGGTTCGAATAATTGGTTGCCCAATCCATGGGACATGTTTCTCAAGGCATTCCTGCTCTACGGTCAGTGGAGAAGTGGGTGTCTCGGAAAAAAGTTGTAAAGTGAAATCGACGGTGCAGAACGTAACAACCTATGTTAAATCGCTCCTGGCGATTTATGGTAATTCACACAGTAACCGCGTATTCGACAATTCCAATAACGCTTATTCAGACGGTCGGGTTAACGGAACTATCTTCCAAGTCCAAAAAACGTCAGAAAAGACGATCGAAAGGACTGGAATTTATACGGTGCTGTTTAGTAAAATTACAACAAAGGTACTATCTCACCTTGAATGTGAATCAACCGGGTACACAAATATCCAGCAAAGGAGTACAAAATGGAGCAACTAAGCACGTGTTCACAAACGGCCACCAGTCAACGGGAAATGACCTCATTAAAACAATCGAGAACGTGTCAAATAATAATACCAAGAAGGAAGTTTTACCAGATAAACAATGATAGTTATAAAAAGAGAGAAAGCAAATATTTTATGTGCAGTTATGGTACAAAATTCGTCATGATCGTTTGCTGCACACAGCAAAGACAAATAAAGGCAAATTAAGGATCGGCTTTCTACAAACAAACCAAACATACCTCAACGGATTCATCGTTCCGCATCATACCAAACAAAAGACGACAAACGTACTCAGACGAACTTGCAACAGATCCAACACCCTATGTGGATGGAATGTTCTCAGTTTGGGTCGACAGGCCCTTTTCTCTGAAAGTGAAGTTACACAGGATGCACGACATGGACGGGCGCAAATGAGTGAAGTATAAACTAACAGATTATCTCCGCGGCAGTGTACTGGTAGTTTCTAAAAAGCTGGTCGTTCCACTTACATCTTATTTCTACAAACCGGATATGCTGATGATTGCAAACAGTTTGGGACATGTGATCGATGTGGCGGTGGTAGGTGACTATCGTCTAGTGTAGAGTTGTGATCTCATGATCACCCAGTACTCGAACTCACAAATACCGGCTGCCATTTTGAGGTTGTGGATGGAGAGGACGTTACCATCACCGATGTGGTCCACCTAGTATATGTTGTTTTGTCCGAGGGATTTATGTTGTCCGATCCGGTTGTTATCGTAAAAAAGTTTGAGTTTGGGTCGATTTTACCTTCAGGCTTTGGGAATCCTTGCTATATATGGGTCGCTAACCTGTCACGACGTGTACAATGTGTGTGTCAAACTCATTGATTGTGCCAGCCTCTTGTCAGATTGAATATGTCTGATGGCATACCTGAATAAACATCACAGGGCGACGCGGAATGAACCTCGTGGCAAGTGCAGGATTCTTATCAGGCAAACTAGCCCTGTTCATGTCATGCGAGATCTCATGAGCACACGCAAACACAGGAGATAGGATCTGGACTCAGTGATTTCATTATAAACAGCCACGAACATGCACACGATTGAAGTAGTTATGCGCTAGCATGTTTCATTCGTGGAACCATTTGTTTGTGAATTGCCTGGACAAAGGGAACCCTGTGATAACCAACACGTCGAAAATAAAACTACAAATTTCCCCAATGTCGTTGTGTTTTTGACCTGTTGATTCTTCTGAATATCACCACATGGCGCACAACATGTATAAAATCACCAGAATCAATTTTTGTTCAGATATTCTATACCTCGAAACCGATTTATTGTCTGATCTGTACTCATGGAGGAACGATGGTTGATCAACATGACGAATTTGTTGCCTGATACGTATTTGTCAGTGCACCGCTCAATGTTGGAATCGTATTAAGGGAGACGCGAGCAGCTTCTGTATTCTTCGCGGCGGCATGTTAGATGCAGTCCGATCTGAAAGTTCTTAAAGAACATCTGCTTTGACAACATAGATTACTTTAAGTTCACCAGCTCGTATCAGACAAGTTTTACTCTTGAACCCCAGCCAAAACGGATGCTTACCAGGTCATGTTGAGTGATAGAGCAGTCTTCCAGCCTGATACACAAGATTCAAAGCCGCATCACTGCACCATTGAAAATTCTCGTGCAGTTCAGCTCCAACGCAATATCCCGGCTGGCAGTCAGACGGTATTACTGCGATTGAATTACGGAGTGATATTTTGACAACTGTACCCAACTCATGAGTTGGCTACCACAAATACCCGGTTCAAGCTAGATGTCACGGAGTGGACTTACTCACGAAGCGGTTGACGCTATATGCTTGAGTGCGTGACGTATCACGTGACTAATGGGTTGGACCGGATGTAGTACGGATCATGGGCTGGTCATGACTAAATGTTTATACTTATCTTCAGGCCTGTTTCCTGTACATTTTCAAAACAACGGCAGAGATTGGGAATATAGAACTCAAGGAAGAGTACGTACAATCGCCGTTCGTCAGAAAGACTCTCCTGTATCCATTAATCCTGAGATCATACAGTCGCTTCCATCGTTTTCTGCATATTCATCGAGACTTCCAAACTCAGCACCGTCTTGCGCAACCCCAGTCCCTTGCATTAGTATGTAAGGCATATTCATCGATGTTCGGCAACAGGTCTGGAAAGCCATTATTGATGCCGTGTATAGACCTTCTTGCAATGATTTGAGAATCTAATTGCCCTTCCCTGTCCACGTGAATTCCGCGCAATTTCCTCTGTCATCAATGGTTTAACAGGTTCAGTTATTTCAAGGAGTTTCCTGATTCGTAGCCTCATCAAACCTATAATGATCGTAATTATCAGTTGTTTATAGTGAAAAGCAAAAATCTATATATCTCAGGTTTACTTGCTCTTACATCTGCCCATACTGAACAGCAAAGTTTCAGCACCATCTATTCTCAATTCCCTTGATGTGATAAGGGATAATACTCACAAACGCCTGGTTTCCTTTAAACGAAGTCCTTCGCGGATCCCATTCCAAGCAGCACGACTGTCCCGTGAGTGTCAGCCGACCATCCCCCCACAAGGTCTAATGAGAGTTGCGGCTGAGCAATTGGAGGACACTCATAGGACGATCAGCTGAAGTTCGTGTTATTGAACTTTTAGGCTAAGTTGATAATTTTTGCTTATCAATCAACCATTTTCGCCCAGTTTTCTGTGCAACGCATCTGTATTATACACACAATATATGTGGATAATTGAGTTGAAGTAAAGCCGCACTTTTGACAGAAATCTGAGTATGATATATGGAAGGTCGGAGATCACGAAGTGCAATAACCGCGGAAGAGACCTTGTTGATGAAGTAAGCACACCGATGAAGATACACGACCATCTGTGTACACCGATATTGTTCACAGGAAGATGTCAAATGCAACCATTGGACAACCTGATAAGATAAGAAGTACCCGAGTTAGACGATAGCGATATACCTTTAAAGTCAGAAAACATAAATGTCGATGCTATAACTACACAGTTTGAATGTGGTAGTTAAGAATTCCACTTTTCCTACTGCAGTCTGGCGTCCTCAGATAATATTTCACTGTTATCTGTCAAGTGCGTCTGGATGCGTTTTAGTCCACAAGGCTGCCACTGAAACACCCGGGACACGCATTAAGCCTTTCAATTTTCTACCCTAATCTCAAACACAAGCAAATTTTTTGTGGTGTATTTGCGCGAAAACTCACTCACATGAGTGACTGGCTCTAGTTGGTCATAGAAGAAGGAATCGCCTAATCATCTGCCTAAAGTGTTTTTCGTTAATCTGATTTGGCTTGTGTAAGTCCTCGTACTCGGACTTCATCCTGTGTCCAATGCGACTTGCACGCGGCAAGGACATGTTCGAGCTTGTTACAGGTGGAACACATCTCATTTGGATCACAAGACACGCGCATGGCATGCGCAAGTCACCGCCGCCGATGAACATCGACATGCAATAACACCTAACCCGGTGATTGACGGATAGCTAGAACATAGCAAGCATCATTGAAAAAAAGAACCATGTCAATTTTTCAGTGAGGTGAGATATCGGTCACTGTTTCCCCAACCGATAGACTGTGAAAAGTTGATTTTTTAAATGAATTTAAAGCTCAAGTAAGATAATTGAAGTCGTTACACGCTAATTTGCTCTAGTGGCATGCCGGTTCAGGTTTGACGTTAACGTAAGTATCCTTTTCTATGCGATTAGAAATTACGGCCTTGAGCAACCGACCTAGTCAACAAGTTCATCTTGCCAATTACTGTTGAGCCGTTGCTTTCATCCGTATTCCCAACAGTTTCGGAATCACTGTTGATTGTCTGCTACACATCCAGCGATACATCAACAAGTTAGCCAATCGAAAGAATCTTTTTGTGAATCTCACGAACTTTTGGTATATTCGTGATGATGTCGGTATGCAGCCAGCTGTAGGGAACTAGCCCTCTACAAAGGTATAAACGCGAATAGTCAGTTCAAAATGCAGTCGCTGAATAGCTCACTATAGGCAATCCCGATCTATGTGGAACAGGAGCACCAAGGAGACGAGACGCGCGCACCAAAAGTGTATTGCTAAGTAGAATCAATTCAAACAAGTGATGTTCATTTTGTACAAGAACAAGTGCTGTAGACTGTACATAAAAATAAAGGGAAATATGAATATTTCCGTATGTTCCGTATGAAGGTCACGCAACCTCAGTCCGGTTGGAGACAATGCAGTGGAGTAAATAGATATACCTTTTGAAGATTCTCAACTATAGAGTGGAACATAGCATCCCATTTTTCACGCCGTTGCGTATACACCGAAGATAGAAATCGCCATATCGTAGTGTCAACCATTTCCATGAACAAGGTGTCCTCTATCAGTATCTACCTGAAATCCTGCAAATGAAGAGAAATAGTACGAATATCGTGTAGACGGGAGGCTGGAAACGTTTTCACACATGTTATCAATATGTCAGTATTCTCGCTGAAGTGCAATGCCAACATTGCATGTTTGTGTATTTCTATTTCCAACGATATCTTCAAAATGCCGCATAATTAAGCATCCTCAGGTTATAGGATGTCTTATTTCATCTCGATGACTGCAATGAACGTAATTATAAGACTGGAAAAAGTGGAATAACGCCAACAATAGGTTGGTGAAAAATATTTCCAACACCAAACTGATAGTTTTTGCACCTATTCAATGTATTCCAACTTTCATATTTCACGATACTCACTTCCAACTGATGAACTTTAAGTACTTTGTTTGAATTTTCGATTTCAAAAATTCTAAAGTAATTAAAAAAAGGAGGGTTAGCGCCAAAATGACCATTGCCCCCTTGGAACGACCTTCAAGAGAATTCCTGCGAAAGCCACAGTTGCCAATGATTGTCATTTATTGTATACTTTGTTCATCCAGGTTAGTTCGACAGCCATGGGCCATTTGGTTGTCAAGTACCTGGTTTGGTTATTTTGGGGCTTTTGTAATGTTTCACGGGTGATTGTAGATAACAGTGTGTCTTCACTTTTATTGTAGGCATGATATAAGGCACGATTATTATCCAACAACGACATGCTAAAGACTTAACTGAAGGCTGTAGTTGTCAGCTAGCATGGTCCAGGTATGTTGAGCGCTAGTTTATTTGTGATTTATTGGTCCTTATACTCCCTGAAACCTTCTGGTCAATACACTTTTGACGAACCATGAGTTCCGCGTGGGCGCTATATTGTCGTATCACTATATATCGTTGAATACACCGGGAACGTCTGAGACTTGGCATCATCAATGGTGGGGTTTCCTCTAGTACTACACCAGCCACCCTGGAAAATGAAGGTTTTCATTGGGAAAAACCGGTACTTCCTTATTTTTTTAAGTTTACTTTAAATTGAAGATGATGAAAGTGACCAAGTAGTGGGAAATATGTGTTCCATCTTATCCCTCTAGACGATGCGCGATCTGCACGGTTCATGTGAGTTCTGTGGAAAAACATCATTCAACTGTTGTAGTGAATACCACGGTGACTGCCTCACGTTTTCCAGACGCAGTGAAGTTGTTCTCTATTCAAGCGAAGTCCCTCACGGCCGCTGATCTGAAGCTGCTTATCACGCTGTTGGAGCCGCTCGCTCCTGACTTGCCTGTTGACCGGAGAACTGTAAGTAACACTTCAAGAACACGCTTAAATAAGACGTTTCGCAACAGCTCGTACGCGCACACTGGACTCCGCACCTGCCTACAAAATTTTCGCAGAAAGCACAAGCTGAGAGACGGTGATCGCTTAACTTTGCAAGTTAACATCTGCCTCTTTTTGCTTACCATGCACTGAAATGTGGCCTGTACTTGATCGTATTATTCGACCGCTTGTTAGCCGTCCATTTGCGATTGGCTGCTATTGTGGTGGATGTCTTCCGGGGCCTTCAGACGTATTGATGAATTCGTCACAAAGACCAAAGACGGTCTGACGAATGGGGCTCACACAGAAGCACTCAGTATAGCAGTTTTTGTGACGCTTCATTTAATTATCTGTGACACACCTGCTCGTTGCTTCATACGTAATGTCAAAGGTCGAAGCGGCTACCGCGGCTGTGACAAGTGCACGCAGAGAGGTGTGTAGTATGAAAGAAGAAGAATGAACTCGATATTTGTGAAAGAACTATTGACGGCGTCCAGTTTTCGAAGAAAAATTGACGATCGCTTCAACTTCTTTAACAGGACTATCCGTAGGCATGGTATGACAACCCCGCCTTGAGTCCATGTATCTAGCATTCATCAGTGTTGTTAAGCGCTTGATTCAGATTTGGCGTTTATCCGATATCGTTTGTGATGTTTGCGTCTCAAAGGGCATGCAAAAGACCACCGATTTCAGCTTATCCGTAGTATCCAGGTGTCCCACGATGAACTTTCCCCGGAACTACTGTACCTTTGTTTTATCTGATAGGTGGGAAGCAACCAAATGCAGATAACATCATCTGTATTTGATACCAGTCGTTTTGAAAAATGTTTACGTAACGACTGATATGAAAACTTTTCAAAGTGATTCTCATCCGTGTTCATCCTTTCTCACACTTGGCAGGTGCACCTAACAACAGTTGCCCAAAATGTAGATTGCACAAATTTTTAGAGTACCAGTTCGCGTCAGAATGATCTTATTGCCTTCGGAATGATCTATAATACTGGGGGAACTGTTCTTCGTTAGGAAGCTCCCATACCTTGCTGGTGACCATACTGATGACTGTACGATCTTCCACGTAGGCCTTGAGCAGTGCGTCGGAATTAACTAACGATCCCAAACAGCTAAAACAAGATTGGCTCACAATGCCACGGTGTTATGGCACAAATTATCAAAGTTAACGATTAGACAAACTGAACAGTTTCGATCGACGGATCGCTTTCGGTAAAATAGTTACAGTTTGCTGCCAAACAGGCTAAAATGAACTACAATCGCATAATATGTCATTCATACCCAACAGAGTTCTCCTGAGCAGCTAACAAGTTCAAAACCAGCGGGAACGAGCCGAGCTCCAAAAATGG
>LOND01002212.1:38847-56434 GCA_014220965.1 Paragonimus kellicotti | reverse complement strand
ATTGATCTGATAAAAATGAAGCAATACTTTGAATTGATGCCCAAAGTAGACAAACCTCATCTCCTACGACAACGTTGTTACGTATTCCAGGAATGCTCATTAGTGTCCGAGGTTCATCTGGTAATTGAGAACAGTAATATTTCATAGATTTCAATAACATTCGCTGGCTTTATAATGACAGGTTTCCTCGTAGGAAGCAACCAACCATGTCCTGCTGGACTGTACGTTTACCGTAGGTAAAAGGAGAACACAATTACTCCACAGGCGAACTTTATAACGAAGCTTTACTCGTTAACTTCATATAGGTGACTTCCTGTTACCGTATAAAGAAGTTCATTGATGTACACGGCGGATATACTGATAATGTGTGATTCCACCACTTCCAGAAGTGGCTTATCATGAATACCTAGTTTGCGATTTGTAAGTGGATAATAGAACTAATGCACAAAATCAGAAGCTGCAGCATTTGACTCCGCGAATTATGGACAGTCAGTTCTGGGATCCAGTCCGGACGCTGTTCCACATCCGGAAAATGTGCTAAGCTGCAAAACCTCTTCCGCTTGAGGAAGATAGTTGACAGTAAACATGTCTTGTTATTCACAGACAACTTCATGCAACCTAGGGAGTATGAGACTGTGACAGATTGATATATTAGAATGAAATGAACGAATTAATCCATGGAATATGTGGACGCAAATGCTAGAATGAAAGTAAATAAGTTGCAAAAACCCTACAACGTGGAATTATGAATTCATTTCTATACACTGCTCCGATCCACGCCAAAATATCCTGTTTTGCCCTATTCTGAAATGGGGTTGTGTGTTGCATGGGTTCATTGTTCTAAGCTTCCGGTGGTGTACGTGAATTTGCTCAAACTAAAAAGCAACCCCATTTTTATGAATCGAAGAATCATTCTTTTTAGGTCAAGCGGACCCGCCAGTAAAACAGTTGGTCACAACTGTTGAAGAAAGTTGATAACTTCTCTGAAATCTTCCAAGTGAGCTACGCCCAACTTGACTCTGCTCACATGTGACCGTAAAATACTTCAAATTTCCGATGATTTTTGACCGGCGCTGAACAAATTACGGTTGCGAGTGAGTTGTGCTATTGCTGGACTAGACGATGTTCCGTACCAATTTCACGGTTAAAAATATTTTCTACCTTTTAAGGCGAAAGACGCTTTTCCGCAGATTCCGCTTGATGAGGCTTCCAGTGCTCTGAAACACTCTAGTACTCTTTCCGGGCAGCTTCGTTATAATTTTCCGCTCCTTTGTCCAAAATATTTCAGGACGTAGTGAATACAAATTCTGTCAATTAAGGCTGTGGTTTCATTCACCAGGATAATACTGTTGTACATTAGTCAACCACGCCTATCCTTGATGAACGACTTTAGGTTCTATTTGGAGGTTTTGTCATTTAAACGCTCCTATTAATTGCTTCCAAGTGCATTTTTGGTATCCATAAGTCCTCGCTTTTTGAGATTCTTCGTTGACGATGATGGTTATCGTTTCAATGTTGATTTTTTTTACTTCTATTCAAGACATCTACTCCATAGATTTTGACGAGCTGCTTTCTTTAATGGGTTCTGTTCTGTATTATTCTTGACATATCCGTAATTTCGATGATGAACAAAACTTTTGATCGATCTTTCTCAAAATTACTTCGCTTTCACTAACCTAAATGAACAAACTCTCCGATTTCTAGTGAATTTTCTATCTTCCACTGTAGTATTAGCGCTTCTCCAAGTAATACGCTTCCATTATCTGTGCGTCGCAATATTAGCTGTGCTAAAGCAAGAGGATCGTCCTACTGTTTGCATTGTCAGATGCTTCGGTTCAATAGAACGGAGGTGTGTGTGAACACAGCAAGGGTTATTAGCAGTTCACTGGGTGATAACAAGACTTCACAAATACTGGTTTGGTGCTCACTTCACTGTAGTCACTGACTGTGGAGCTCTTGAGCTTATTCACAATCTTAACAAATCCCTTGTCAAGTCTTCTGTGGCATTGGTTTAGAGATGCAGTATTGCTTCGGATACGTACTGCCATAGCATCCAGCAACGTGGTGCAAAATTCATTCTCTGTGCTGACTATTTATATCGGTATATTGACTATGGAGAGGTTGGTGACTCAGAGAGTTCACTGTCTCAGCCACTTCTAGTTTCCCTTTCAGATTTGGTTCGTGATACTTGATGACACTATCAAACCACTATGACCTCATTACGTAATAGTTGGAACTACGATGTCCGACGAAAACTTCCTGAAGTCTACAATCATCGACATGAACTTTCTGTCACTCCCGATGGATTATTGTCTCTATGGTAGAATTGCTATTCCCACCACTTTACGATCTGCTGTACTGGATTGTTCATGCTTTGGTCATTTGAGAGTGGAAGAGATGGAACCATCAGCCTGTCTGACTTTTTTATGGTCAGAACTGAGTGGTAATCTGGGTAACATTTCTAAAAATTGTGCTCAGTGTGTACACAAAGCGCAATCCCCTACCACCAAAATGGATACCTCGGCCGATGACTCAAGGAGCCTCGCAACAAATGCATGTCGAATGTTATGACCCATTCTTGGATAAATATTATACCATGATTATCCATGATTTATATTCGTGTTAGCCTAAAATTAATTTTGCGTCGTCAGCAACTGTAGACTCCACTTTGATTGCACTGGAAAAGACGCTCAGTAGAGAAGGAGTACTATGTGCTTTGGTCAGTGACAGTGGCATTGACAATGACACTGGACAGAAACTTAAACACTGGTCTGAAAAGAGTGGGTGGTGGACGTCTGTTCACTGCACCGACACATCCCCAATCCAACGATGCCGCTGCGAATTTCGTGCGTATTCCGAAAAGTGGATCAGATCTATCGACCCCTCAAATTTTGAAGAACTAGAGAACAGTCTGGATAATTTCCTGAGGTGGTAGGACGGTTCTGACCGTTAGACAACTGTAAGCAGTCCGGCAAAGTTACTCAAGAATCGTGTTCTCTCAGCCAACATACTTAGACTCGAATAAACTGAAGTTGTGTATCACCGTCGTAAAGGTCCTTGGTTAATTCGAGGGAACGTACTCAGTAACATGGTTACTTGAATGTGTCGCATACTGGACTTCAATTGTCGGTCTGTTCAGCTTAGATATGTCGATCACCTTGAATAAAAATTACCTGCTTTCACCTCTGTTCTGCTCATCACTGATACCGAATCTCATTTAAACTGTGGCGGATTTAGTGATTACCCATCAAGCTTATTTCTCATTACTGTTTTATGAAATCACTGCTAATAAGATGTAAAATTGCGTTCGAAAGATAAATATCCGAATTGTTCAAATTCGAGGTGTTATTATTATTGTGCCAAAGCTAGCTTTGGCCTTGAGCTAAGTCAGTTACTCCGTTCCTAAATTACTCGAAACAACACAGAATTCATCGAAGCCAAATATACACCTGAAGGTGCATTTTGTAGCAAGCAGCCGCGGGTTCAACCAGCTGGTATGTTTGGATGTTTCTTCATTTGTCTTTGTGACTTCCACATACATCAATTTCTTTTCCAATTTCTTCGTTAGACCGAAGAAAAGCGTTTTTTTCTATCACCTACCATGAATGTCGGGTTGGATCTGTCGGTGTACACTGCGGTCGTTGCTCACGAATCCATGAAAACGCACACCGGTATCGCGGAGCAATGCACCTTTCAATGTCATGAACAAAATGAGTACATTCGCAGTTGCCCACTTAGTTAACAAGCAGACATAACATTTCTTGAACGGGATGGTGAAGATTATATATGATAAGCGCATTGAGTTTTATACGGAAAGAGGATCGAAGATTTGTCCGAACCAACGACTAGACTCTTCACTGAAGAAAACTAGAGTGAGGGTATACCCCTTGTTTCTCAGATTTCAACCAGACACTTGGTATCGCATTCTGCAAATGTTGTTTCTCAGTGTGTAAATAAAGAACATAGGGTGCTCTGCAAAGTTGTTATTACGCGACAATTGGATGGAGTAAATTCAGATATTCAAACAAAGGATATTTTGGTGGGTACGTGTACTGAATTAACGCTTTTCCAGCTATACGCAACAAATACCAAATGTGAAGTAGGAAAAAACGACAGACAATCAAGAGAGACTGAACTTATATTACGCGAAACTTACAATTGGTCTCAATTAGCGCTAAACGACACCAATACATGGGAAGAGCTAGGGAGGTTCGGGATCCGACCGTGGAGCAGGTGAACAAGCCGGAGGTGTGTGAAGCACAATTGAGGCACATAGATCAACGGACATGCAAACAAACGAACGCGATCGCATGCAGCAAGCTCACGGCAGGCAAAGATCCTTACAATTCTATGTACAATGTGGTCTAGGATTTTGGGAAATTTTTTGTACATTTTACAGCAGGCAGGCCTGAGGCTATTATCCAGGTAATTACACAGTCCCTCTCCAGAAGGGTACTGCAAACGCAACCGTTCAATCTACTTGTGGACCAGTTGTGGCCAGCCACCCTTGGTTTAGTCTAGTTTATATCGCACCAACTTGTGGGTGGTGCTGTGGTGCTGTGCACGCAGGCACAGCAGTATTAATACCAACAGTTCTTGGCGAGCTCCTACTCGTGTGTCCTCTCCTATGGTGTTGAAACGGATTGGGAAACAGATCTTTCGCGCATTGAAATCCCGGAATGAAATCACGGGTTGCTCGACAGTGTTCGATTTGCAAGTTTCGACTGACCCCGAACATGATCGCATAGACCCAAACGAAAAGCAGAAGCAAAGGTTCGGGGCAGGGAGAAAGGGACTAAAGTATCGTAGCGCATATATAGACAAGGACACGAACCAGAATACCTTTTTTTGGAATTATTTGGAAGTTCTGGCGATTTTCCGTCTTGCTTTTTAAGGTAAACATAACGATTGAACTAACGCAGCTTCTCACGCACCACACCAATTGCAAATAGTGTTTTTTTCTTTTTCTCTTTTTTTTTTGGCGCTAGCCTCATCGCGAAGCGGTGCGGTCCTGCTGTGATACTGGGTGGCGAACCTATTTCAGATAGTTTACCGGCCTGGCACGGAATGCGAAAACCAGCAGTCTGAGCTGTTCTGCATTCCTTTCAAAGTAAGCATGTGTCCTTAAACAGCGCAGTTTGCTAACCAATGGTACCATTTGAAACACTTTTGAAAGGAACCTTCGTGGTGAGCGGGCGTCGTGAACCATCCACGTGAATAAGTACGTGTGTACAATCGCGGAGGTTTTTGTAAACAAATATCTTGCAACTTTGTTTTCATGTGACTGTGACGCACATGCGAAGCGAGCTGTTTGGCGTAGGAAGCATCATATCGAAGGGTCTGTTAGCGGGACGAAAATTGATCATTATAGCTGTGTCGAAGCCGTCGTTGGCCGTAAAGAAGTTTGACGCTAGAAACGTGAAAATCGACCTTGAGGGCCGAGCGGAAGGTAAAGGGCACGACTAGATGGAACTGTCCAGCGGAATTGTCACATAGAAGGACAGTAGAACGCTTTTGAAATATTTTAAACAAATCAACACCTTTAAAAAAAAATGTGGAATTTAAACTACCTTGGGGAGTAGAATAAGGGGTGATTCGTTAGGAAAAGGGCAAGCATCCGTTGAGTGCAGCTGATTGCACGACTGAAGGAAGTGGCGTTGAGATCATATCAGTCCTTTTATCCCAGGTACACAGAGGCATGCGTACAGAACAAACAAGCGAGAAAACATGGTTGCAACGGGATCCTTTGAGAAGCCACATGATTGCTGGTTACTCTACATGCACTATTCTGAATGCGCATATAATAACAACCACTTACCACCATTTTATACGGTAACTTGGCTAATCAAGGACTATAAGCCCCGAACAACCTTTCTCCACATATGTACTTATAATTACGGCCTACGGTCACTCAATGTACGACACGACATCGCGACCTGCGAGTGCTGTGTATCTCACTAACTATACAGTAGTGCACTTTCAAAATAATTTTGGAGAATAACTGGTCCGTTCAGCGTTCGGTAGCTATCCCCACTTACACTTGTGTGCATTCCGACTAAACGACTTCTAATAGGTCCATTACGACGTCTATTATGACTTAGCCTGGCGCTACAGAAACCATTAAATCGGTGAAATTATCTTAGGCAAACATCTGGATGTTGGGTATAACCACGTGGTCGTAATGTAGGGGGCTGCAGTGAACTGCATAGGCTGGATGACGTCACCTATAAGTGCACAGAGTTAAACTGGGCACGAATCGGCTACAACGGTCTAATAAATCAGTTACATTGTTTAACTAATGCGTTGTATTCCATTATCGTCGGCTACAGCACAGACCCATGACGACGTGTTTGTTCTGAAATTGAGAAGTGTTTGTTTGGCGACAGCAACTACATTTCCTACTATTAAAAGGTCTTCTAGGGATAGGACATTGTTTGAAGTAGTATGACATTCCTAACCGTTTCAAGTTTCACGTATGACCTCTAAATAATTTCACTGAAAGACAGAGGAATACTGTTAGAAACCATGGGATTTAAGCTCAACACCAAAATATTGGTGTGTTGTCACAGTCACACCATTTATCTTTGAACAAAAAATACTGAATGACGTTGTGGATAAGTAGTGAAAAGCTGGGGCAAAACTATTCGCATTTCAAAGGAACGTTCGGCTAAATAATGTTTATAGTGCACAATGCTTACTTTATTTTCCGAAAAACTGAAAGTTTTGGTATTTGCAAAACAAAGCAAGTGCCCTCAGTTTATATTGAATGAAAAACTATGCAGCTACATACAAACGTACACGCTCTATAATTATGGAATATGTGCTGCACGAGAATGGTGTGAACTGCAGACTGACATTTGTTTTGCATTACCTCAAAAAGTTAGTGATGAAACCGACTGCTGCTTACCATCTACGATCTGCTTGAATGTTTTTATAGCCACATAACCAACATTCATGGTTAAAAGCACTAAGGTATACGCTTGATTGTCAACTTACGCGCATTCTGTTGCGACAAAGTCACGATTTATGGTCAAACGCACTGTTGACTATGCTCGACAGTCCCGTAAACTCGAACCTCATTAGGTTTTACACCGCATGCATTTAAAATACAGAACTTTCACCAAACTTTTGGTAAGCTTGTCTTGACGTTCGTGCTTTGATTCCAGCCTCAGCAGAAAACTTCAGGGCCCTGCACACACGGATCCTATCCAAAAGTTACGTGACACTAATGATGTACAAGTACTTTCGGTGGTCATTAACGTCCGGTGTTTTACTTACACTCATTGCCAATCGCACTCTTCTGAGCGCACAAACTACACGAAATTGATCGTCCGATGAAAGTAATTAACTGATAGTGGGTGGTGTTGGACACGACACTGAGGACAAGGTTTTTCCGATATCGATACAAATAATGGGAGATAGTTAACGAACGGTCACACCCCCCACTGACGGAAATTGTAGATACAAAGTGCAGCAGAGGCAGTGCGAGATATCGGCTTCATTTACGTATTCCAAAAGGATATAAGCTTAGCATTATAACACGGGTGGTCAGTCACGTTAACAGGGTCACCGCAGTATTAACGGAGCCATCCTGTTTAGAGAGTTTTCCACAAACAACAGCTGTTGAGTATTGGAGAATGGAACAAGAATGAAATTCGTCTATAGTGAGGCCGCCTCAGCTTACTCAATTGAGCGGTACACGAAGATTATGATAGCTTCGAAAGTCATGCTTGCTGTACTAGTGTAGTGAGTAGGAGCGATCATGCTATACTACTCACACCACTGTAATTCAGTAGTGGAACCAGAGCATATATTTTGGCACCAGAATAATTGCAGGAAAAATACAGGAAGAATTATTGGAGTTTGGCATTGCATGAAATGACTCTTGGTACGTAAGGGAACGTAAAGGAACTAAGCGTTGACGTCTGTGGGTGCTCAGCCGTGAAGCCGGCGTTCAAGGGGTCCTGAAAGTAAACCGGTGAGTGCTACATGTTAATGATTGTTTTTGTTGTTTCTCATTGTTTGGCCCAGGCACGCGGCAATAAAATGCCATCGCGTTTTGTACGACATGGTGTGTCCTGGATCAACAGATTATGGTGATATGTAGTATCGCGTATGTATGCGCCCAACGCCCGTAGCTGCGAGGGTTTGCGAGCATGAGCTTAGCCTCAAGTGGACCGACATCGGGTCACTGTAGCAGTGATGCTCCGAGTCTGGAGGAATCGAGGACGTGGCGGAGGCGTCGGAGTCAACCGACGCGACCGGCCGAAGCTGCGGCTCTTGCGGATCTGCTGATGTCTGGCGAGGCAGGTGCGTGAAGGGCGAAGCTAGAAGTCCCCTGCGAACAGCTGGAGTGGGCCTGGCGCAAGGGCGCGACGCCGGATTCGGCGCGACCCTTGCGACTTGCCACGAGGCAATTTTGCGGCTGTTCAGGGGCGCCCGGCTCGGACCAGGAGGCGACGCTCTCGTGTATGCCCTTGTCACTGCGGGCAACGTTGTCAAGAGCCCTGCCGCATTTGGACGGATTCAGAGCCAACGCCCATGCCTGGACTGATAGTTTTCTTGATGGACCGATGTTCTCTATCATAGTTCCGGGATCAGCTCAGAGTTGGCGCTATGTGCATCCCGATGACATTGGAGAGAGCGCGCTGCGCGCTCGACAACTGCTGCAGAAAGCTCCCCGACCAGTCTATTAACGAAGTTGAAGACAGGCGAACAGAAAGTGAACTGAGGGGCGAACTCGATGCGCAGTGGAATAAGTTGTCTCTGCCAGGGAGATATGCCTCTGTACCCCAGCCAGTGTATAGAGGGAGAGAGACGAAGGAGATTTCCTAGAGTCACTCTTGCCGAGCATCGCGCTCAGTTCACATTCGCCTGTCTTCAACTCGTTGACTGTCGGGGAGCTTTCTGCCAGCAGTTGTCGAGCCGCATCAGCCAGCTGTTCCAATGTCATCGGATGCGCAACTGTGAGGCTGACTCTGTAGCAGAGCTGATTCCGGACTGTTGGTGGCATTCCATCCAAGAACTGGTCCGTCAGCATGCGTTGCTCTGAATCCTCGTCCAAATGCGGCAGGGCTCTTGACAACGTTGCCCGCAGTGACAGGGCATACACAAGAGCGGTCGCGCCGTAGCGCTTGGTCCGAGCCGGGGGCGCCCCTGAACAGCCGCATTGCCTCCTGGCAGTCGGCAGGGCTGCCGAACCCGGCGATCAGCGCCTCCTTCGCGGCGGCCCACTCCAGCTTCGCGGGGCCCCTTCGTGCCGCCTCCAGCACCGCCTTCGCCCTGCCCTTGAGCAGCATCCGCAGGGCCGCCAGCTTCGCCCGGTCGGTCTTGACTCCGACCGCCTCCGCCACGTCCTCGAAGTCCTCCAGGAAACTCCGGACGTCCCCATCCTCGAACGGCTACGGCCATGGGATCTTCATCGCGAGAGAGCGACGGCACACAAATTGGTTGTGAAAGCAAGAACGGGATGGCACAAGGATTGTTTATTCGGGACAGCAACGCGTGGCTTATGCGTCTCAACAAGACAACAAACGAAAACACTAATTTGCATACGGTATTCGCCCCCGACCGGACCACGGCTGCCACAGAACGTCAAACTACTAGTCCTTTTAGTCGTTTTCCTTACGTACCAAGAGTCATTTCCATGCAACTGGCGCGAAAAACCGCTGCATCCAATAATTCTTCCTGTATTTTTCCTGCAATTATTCTGGTGCCAAAATATATGCTCTGGTTCCACTACTGAATTACAGTGGTGTGAGTAGTATAGCATGATCGCTCCTACTCACTACACTAGTACAGCAAGCATGACTTTCGAAGCTATCATAATCTTCGTGTACCGCTCAATTGAGTAAGCTGAGGCGGCCTCACTATAGACGAATTTCATTCTTGTTCCATTCTCCAAATACTCAACAGCTGTTGTTTGTGAAACTCTCAAACAGGATGGCTCCGTTAATACTGCGGTGACCCTGTTAACGTGACTGACCACCCGTGTTATAATGCTAAGCTTATATCCTTTTGGAATACGTAAATGAAGCCGATATCTCGCACTGCCTCTGCTGCACTTTGTATCTACAATTTCCGTCAGTGGGGGTGTGACCCGTTCGTTAACTATCTCCCATTATTTGTATCGATATCGGAAAAACCTTGTCCTCAGTGTCGTGCCCAACACCACCCACTATCAGTTAATTACTTTCATCGGACGATCAATTTCGTGTAGTTTGTGCGCTCAGAAGAGTGCGATTGGCAATGAGTGTAAGTAAAACACCGGACGTTAATGACCACCGAAAGTACTTGTACATCATTAGTGTCACGTAACTTTTGGATAGGATCCGTGTGTGCAGGGCCCTGAAGTTTTCTGCTGAGGCTGGAATCAAAGCACGAACGTCAAGACAAGCTTACCAAAAGTTTGGTGAAAGTTCTGTATTTTAAATGCATGCGGTGTAAAACCTAATGAGGTCGAGTTTACGGACTGTCGAGCATAGTCAACAGTGGCGTTGATGCAGAAATCGTGACTTTGTCGCAACAGAATGCGCGTAAGTTGACAATCAAGCGTATACCTTAGTGCTTTTAACCATGAATGTTGGTTATGTGGCTATAAAAACATTCAAGCAGATCGTAGATGGTAAGCAGCAGTCGGTTTCATCACTAACTTTTTGAGGTAATGCAAAACAAATGTCAGTCTGCAGTTCACACCATTCTCGTGCAGCACATATTCCATAATTATAGAGCGTGTACGTTGTCATGCTGCAGTAGTTTTTTTCATTCCAATAACTGAGGGCCACTTGCTTTGTTTTGCAAATACCAAAACTTCAGTTTTTCGGAAAATAAAGTAAGCATTGTGCACTATAAACATTATTTAGCCGAACGTTCCTTTGAAATGCGAATAGTTTTGCCCCAGCTTTTCACTACTTATCCACAGACGTCATTCAGTATTTTTTGTTCAAAATAAATGTATGTGACTGTGACCAACACACCAAAGATTATTTGGTGTGAGCTTAAATCCCATGATTTCTAACAGTATTCTTCTGTCTTTCAGTGAAATTATTTAGAGGTCATACGTGAAACTTGAAACGGTTAGGAATGTCATACTACTTCAAACAATGTCCTATCCCTAGAAGACCTTTTAATAGTAGGAAATGTAGTTGCTGTCGCCAAACAAACACTTCTCAATTTCAGAACAAACACGTCGACATGGGTCTGTGCTGTAGCCGACGATAATGGAATATAACGCATTAGTTAAACAATGTAACTGATTTATTAGACCGTTGTAGCCGATTCGTGCCCAGTTTAACTCTGTGCACTTATAGGTGACGTCATCCAGCCTACGCAGTTCACTGCAGCCCCCTACATTACGACCACGTGGTTATACCCAACATCCAGATGTTTGCCTAAGATAATTTCACCGATTTAATGGTTTCTGTAGCGCCAGGCTAAGTCATAATAGACGTCGTAATGGACCTATTAGAAGTCGTTTAGTCGGAATGCACACAAGTGTAAGTGGGGATAGCTACCGAACGCTGAACGGACCAGTTATTCTCCAAAATTATTTTGAAAGTGCACTACTGTATAGTTAGTGAGATACACAGCACTCGCAGGTCGCGATGTCGTGTCGTACATTGAGTGACCGTAGGCCGTAATTATAAGTACATATGTGGAGAAAGGTTGTTCGGGGCTTATAGTCCTTGATTAGCCAAGTTACCGTATAAAATGGTGGTAAGTGGTTGTTATTATATGCGCATTCAGAATAGTGCATGTAGAGTAACCAGCAATCATGTGGCTTCTCAAAGGAATCCCGTTGCAACCATGTTTTCTCGCTTGTTTGTTCTGTACGCATGCCTCTGTGTACCTGGGATAAAAGGACTGATATGATCTCAACGCCACTTCCTTCAGTCGTGCAATCAGCTGCACTCAACGGATGCTTGCCCTTTTCCTAACGAATCACCCCTTATTCTACACCCCAAGGTAGTTTAAATTCCACATTTTTAAGTGTTGTTTAAAATATTCAAAGGTTCTACTTCCTTCTATGTGACAATTCCGCTGGACAGCTCCATCCTAGTCGTGCCGTTTACCTTCCGCTCGGCCCTCAAGGCCGATTTTCACGTTTCTAGCGTCAAACTCATTTACGGCCAACGACGGATTCCGACTACTGATCAATTTTCGTCCGCTACAGACGCACTTCGATATGATGCTTCCTACGCCAAACAGCTCGCTTCGCATGTGCGTCACAGTCACATGAAAACAAAGTTGCAAGATATTTGTTTACAAAAACCTCCGCGATTGTACACACGTACTTATTCACGTGGATGGTTCACGACGCTCGCTCGAGTGACATCACGAAAGGTCCTTTCAAAGTGTTTCAATGGTTACCATTGGTTAGCACTGGCTGTTTAAAGCCTGCTTACTTTAAAAGGAATAGAGAAATCTTTAATGCTCTTTCGCATTCCGTGACCAGGCCAGTAATCGTATCTGAGAAGGTTCGTCCACATCGCATCATCACCAGCAGACGCCACCGCTTCGCCGATGAGGCTAGCGCCCAAAGTAACACTTTCGGGTCAGACGGTGCATTGGTCTAGCCGCCTCCTAGAAGACTAGCGTGTGTTACAACTCGTTCTGTTTAAACTTAAAAAGCAGACGGGAAAATCGCAAACTTCCAAATAATTCCAAAAAAAGGTATTCTGGTTCGTGTCCTCGTCTTTT
Organism: Paragonimus kellicotti; assembly: GCA_014220965.1. Lineage (NCBI taxonomy): Eukaryota > Metazoa > Platyhelminthes > Trematoda > Plagiorchiida > Troglotrematidae > Paragonimus > Paragonimus kellicotti. Next base: position 43,735 of record LOND01002212.1, on the reverse strand, counting down.
GCGTTTCGCTAGGTGACTTTATCCTTTCTCCCTGCCCCCGAACGGTTTTCTTTCTGCTTATCGTTTGGGTCTATGCGATCATGTCCGGGGTCAGTCGAAATTTGCAAATCGAACACTGTCGAGCAAACCCGTGTTTTCACCCCCGGGATTTCAACGCGCGAAAGATCTGTTTCCAATCCGTTTCAACCGCCATAGGAGAGACACACGAGTAGGACTCGCCAGAATCTATTGTAGTTATACTGCTTGCCTGCCGGTGCACAGCACCACCAGCACCACCCACAAGTTGGTGCGATATAAACTAGACTAAACCAAGGGTGGCTGGCCACAACTGGTCCACAAGTAGATTGAACGGTTGCGTTTGCAGTACCCTTCTGGAGAGGGACTGTGTAATTACCTGGAAATAGCCTCAGCCTGCCTGCTGTAAAATGTACAAAAAATTTCCCAAAATCCTAGACCACATTGTACATAGAATTGTAAGGATCTTTGCCTGCCGTGAGCTTGCTGCATGCGATCGCGTTCGTTTGTTTGCATGTCCGTTGATCTATGTGCCTCAATTGTGCTTCACACACCTCCGGCTTGTTCACCTGCTCCACGGTCGGATCCCGAACCTCCCTAGCTCTTCCCATGTATTGGTGTCGTTTAGCGCTAATTGAGACCAATTGTAAGTTTCGCGTAATATAAGTTCAGTCTCTCTTGATTGTCTGTTCGTTTTTTCCTACTTCACATTTGATATTTGTTGCGTATACCTGGGAAAGCGTTAATTCAGTACACGTACCCACCAAAATATCCTTTGTTTGAATATCTGAATTTACTCCATCCAATTGTCGCGTAATAACAACTTTGCAGAGCACCCTATGTTCTTTATTTACACACTGAGAAACAACATTTGCAGAATGCGATACCAAGTGTCTGGTTGAAATCTGAGAAACAAGGGGTATACCCTCACTCTAGTTTTCTTCAGTGAAGAGTCTAGTCGTTGGTTCGGACAAATCTTCGATCCTCTTTCCGTATAAAACTCAATGCGCTTATCATATATAATCTTCACCATCCCGTTCAAGAAATGTTATGTCTGCTTGTTAACTAAGTGGGCAACTGCGAATGTACTCATTTTGTTCATGACATTGAAAGGTGCATTGCTCCGCGATACCGGTGTGCGTTTTCATGGATTCGTGAGCAACGACCGCAGTGTACACCGACAGATCCAACCCGACATTCATGGTAGGTGATAGAAAAAAACGCTTTTCTTCGGTCTAACGAAGAAACCGAAAAAGAAATTGATGTATGTGGAAGTCACAAGACAAATGAAGAAACATCCAAACATACCAGCTGGTTGAACCCGCGGCTGCTTGCTACAAAATGCACCTTCAGGTATATATTTGGCTTCGATGAATTCTGTGTTGGTTCGAGTAATTTAGGAACGGAGTAACTGACTTAGCTCAAGGCCAAAGCTAGCTTTGGCACAATAATAATAACACCTCGAATTTGAACAATTCGGATATTTATCTTTCGAACGCAATTTTACATCTTATTAGCAGTGATTTCATAAAACAGTAATGAAAAATAGGCTTGAGGGTAATCACTAAATCCGCCACAGTTTAAATGAGATTCGGTATCAGTGATGAGCAGAACAGAGGTGAAAGCAGGTAATTTTTATTCAAGGTGATCGACATATCTAAGCTGAACAGACCGACAATTGAAGTCCAGTATGCGACACATTCAAGTAACCATGTTACTGAGTACGTTCCCTCGAAGTTAACCAAAGACCTTTACGACGGTGATACACAACTTCAGTTTATTCGAGTCTAAGTATGTTGGCTGAGAAAACACGATTCTTGAGTAACTTTGCCGGACTGCTTACAGTTGTCTAACGGTCAGAACCGTCCTACCACCTCAGGAAATTATCCAGACTGTTCTCTAGTTCTTCAAATTTGGAGGGGTCGATAGATCTGACTCCACTTTCCGGAATACGCACGAAATTCGCAGCGGCATCGTTGGATTGGGGATGTGTCGGTGCAGTGAACAGACGTCCACCACCCACTCTTTTCAGACAGTGTTTAAGTTTCTGTCCAGTGTCATTGTCAATGCCACTGTCACTGACCAAAGCACATAGTACTCCTTCTCTACTGAGCGTCTTTTCCAGTGCAATCAAAGTGGAGTCTACAGTTGCTGACGACGCAAAATTAATTTTAGGCTAACACGAATATAAATCATGGATAATCATGGTATAATATTTATCCAAGAATGGGTCATAACATTCGACATGCATTTGTTGCGAGGCTCCTTGAGTCATCGGCCGAGGTATCCATTTTGGTGGTAGGGGATTGCGCTTTGTGTACACACTGAGCACAATTTTTAGAAATGTTACCCAGATTACCACTCAATTCTGACCATAAAAAAGTCAGACAGGCTGATGGTTCCATCTCTTCCACTCTCAAATGACCAAAGCATGAACAATCCAGTACAGCAGATCGTAAAGTGGTGGGAATAGCAATTCTACCATAAAGACAATAATCCATCGGGAGTGACAGAAAGTTCATGTCGATGATTGTAGACTTCAGGAAGTTTTCGTCGGACATCGTAGTTCCAACTATTACGTAATGAGGTCATAGTGGTTTGATAGTGTCATCAAGTATCACGAACCAAATCTGAAAGGGAAACTAGAAGTGGCTGAGACAGTGAACTCTCTGAGTCACCAACCTCTCCATAGTCAATATACCGATATAAATAGTCAGCACAGAGAATGAATTTTGCACCACGTTGCTGGATGCTATGGCAGTACGTATCCGAAGCAATACTGCATCTCTAAACCAATGCCACAGAAGACTTGACAAGGGATTTGTTAAGATTGTGAATAAGCTCAAGAGCTCCACAGTCAGTGACTACAGTGAAGTGAGCACCAAACCAGTATTTGTGAAGTCTTGTTATCACCCAGTGAACTGCTAATAACCCTTGCTGTGTTCACACACACCTCCGTTCTATTGAACCGAAGCATCTGACAATGCAAACAGTAGGACGATCCTCTTGCTTTAGCACAGCTCCAATACCCGTTGGTGACGCAACAGTAATGAACGTAGATGGTAACTTTGGAGAAGCGCTAATACTACAGTGGAAGATAGAAAATTCACTAGAAATCGGAGAGTTTGTTCATTTAGGTTAGTGAAAGCGAAGTAATTTTGAGAAAGATCGATCAAAAGTTTTGTTTCATCATCGAAATTACGGATATGTCAAGAATAATACAGAACAGAACCCATTAAAGAAAGCAGCTCGTCAAAATCTATGGAGTAGATGTCTTGAATAGAAGTAAAAAAAATCAACATTGAAACGATAACCATCATCGTCAACGAAGAATCTCAAACGCGAGGACTTATGATGCCAAAAAATGCAACTTGGAAAGCACATATAGGAAGCGTTTAAGATGAACAAAAACCTCCAAATAGAACCTAAAGTCGTTCATCAAGGATAGGCGTGGTTGACTAATGTACAACAGTATTATCCTGGTGAATGAAACCACAGCCTTAATTGACAGAATTTGTATTCACTATGTCCTGAAATATTTTGGACAAAGGAGCGGAAAATTATAACGAAGCTGCCCGGAAAGAGTACTAGAGTGTTTTCAGAGCACTGGAAGCCTCATCAAGCGGAATCTGTGGAAAAGCGTCTTTCGCCTTTAAAAGGTAGAAAATATTTTTAACCGTGAAATTGGTACGGAACATTCGTCTGTCCAGCAATAGCACAACTTCACTCGCACACGTAATTTGTTCAGCGCCGGTCAAAAATCATCGGAAATTTGAAGTATTTTACGGTCACATGTGAGCAGAGTCAAGTTGGGCGTAGCTCACTTGGAAGATTTCAGAGAAGTTATCAACTTTCTTCAACAGTTGTGACCAACTGTTTTACTGGCGGGTCCGCTTGACCTAAAAAGAATGATTCTTCGATTCATAAAAATGGGGTTGCTTTTTTTTAGTTTGAGCAAAATTGGTTTAACACGTACACCACCGGAAGCTTAGAACAATGAACCCATGCAACACACAACCCCATTTCAGAATAGGGCAAAACAGGATATTTTGGCGTGGATCGGAGCAGTGTATAGAAATGAATTCATAATTCCACGTTGTAGGGTTTTTTGCAACTTATTTACTTTCATTCTAGCATTTGCGTCCACATATTCCATGGATTAATTCGTTCATTTCATTCTAATATATCAATCTGTCACAGTCTCATACTCCCTAGGTTGCATGAAGTTGTCTGTGATCAACAGAAAATAAAAGACAAGTTTGCTGTCAGCTATCTTCCTCAAGCGGAAGAGGTTTTGCAGCTTAGCACATTTGTCCGGATGTGGAACAGCGTCCGGACTGGATCCCAGAACTGACTGTCCATAATTCGCGGAGTCAAATGCTGCAGCTTCTGATTTTGTGCATTAGTTCTATTATCCACTTACAAATCGCAAACTAGGTATTCATGATAAGCCACTTCTGGAAGTGGTGGAATCACACATTATCAGTATATCCGCCGTGTACATCAATGAACTTCTTTATACGGTAACAGGAAGTCACCTATATGAAGTTAACGAGTAAAGCTTCGTTATAAAGTTCGCCTGTGGAGTAATTGTGTTCTCCTTTTACCTACGGTAAACGTACAGTCCAGCAGGACATGGTTGGTTGCTTCCTACGAGGAAACCTGTCATTATAAGCCAGCGAATGTTATTGAAATCTATGAAAAAATATTACTGTTCTCAATTACCAGATGAACCTCGGACACTAATGAGCATTCCTGGAATACGTAACAACGTTGTCGTAGGAGATGAGGTTTGTCTACTTTGGGCATCAATTCAAGTATTGCTTCATTTTTATCAGATCAATGGTACAGGTGCACCTACATTACAAATCCA